>PVJS01055800.1:0-12548 GCA_004027185.1 Glis glis
CGGGAGGAGCGGGAGAGGAGCGGGAGCAGCGGGAGGAGCGGGAGGCGCGGGAGGAGCGGGAGGGAGGAGAGGGAGGCGCGGGAGGAGCGGGAGGAGCGGGAGGGAGGAGAGGGAGGAGCGGGAGGAGCGGGAGGCGGCTCCCCGCGCGGTCCCGCCCCGGCTGGCGGCTTTAAGCCCGCGCGTCCCCGAGGCCAGTCCGGCCGGCCCGCGGCGCGGGATCGCGGGATCGCGGGGATCGCGGGGATCGCGCGGATGGCGGCGCTGGCGGCGCTGGCCAAGAAGGTGTGGAGCGCCCGGCGCACGCTGGTGCTGCTGCTGGCGCCGCTCGCGCTGCTGCCGGTGGTCTTCACCATGCCGCCCAAGGTAACTCGCGCGGCCTCCCTCCCCGGCCTCCCTCCCCGGCCTCCGCCGGGAGCCGCTGCGCGCCCGCTGCAGACAGGTGCCCGGGTGCCCAGGGCCCGACCCTCTCCCCTCTAACCAGCCTCCGGCCGCTGGAGCGCAGACTTCTCATCCCGCCCCTTGGAGAGCCACCCCGCCGTCTGGACCTTTCTGCGGCTACGGAAACGATTTCTTTCTTTCTTTTTTTCTTTTTTTTTTTTTTTTTACCTCTAACTGCTCTTAGCACATTTTCCTCCACGGTCATAATAAACACTTAATGAGTGCCAAGCTGTGTGACCTGAGGCGAGACCCTTAACCTCTCTGAACTTCAGTTTACTTCTGTGAAAACGGGGGAAATGATCTTGTCAACCCATAGCTTTGTGGTGAATATAAATGAGGATGTGTGTGTGTGTGTGTGTGTGTGTGTGTGTGTGTGTATCTTAGGACTTAGCCTGGTACACAGTAACTGTCTAAGATGCACTAGCCGGCCTTTCCCCACACCAAGGCCTGTTGATAGGAACAGCTCGGGTTTAGAGTGCGGACCAGGGGCACCTTTTACAATCCCTTCCGTGGAGCAAGTGGAACCCAGAAGGAAGATGATTCACCCCATTTTCCAGAGGTGAGATGCAAGGCTCAGAGAGAAGTGACACGCTTGGGGTCACACAGCAAGTGACAGTAAAGGATTTGACCCCTGGCGTGTCAGAATCCAGGACCCTGGCTGTTCCCAGGTTTCCAAAAAAAAAAAAAAAAAAAAAAAAGTGATGGCTAAAGCCGGGTGTGGTGGCACACACTTGTAATCCCAGTACTTGGGAGGCTGAGACCGGAGGATCTGGGTTCATGGCCAGCCTCAGCTACTTAGTGAGCCCCTCGGCAACTTAGTGAGACCCTGTTTCTAAATAAAGAATAAAAAAAGGGCTGGAGGTGTAGCTCAGAGGTAGAATGCCCCTGGGTTCAATCCATGGTACCACCAAAATAAATAAATAAATAAAAAGTGATGTCTAGAAGATCAAAGGCGGCAGGCTGGGGTCAGAGTGCCATTGGGAAAATCCACACCCGCAGGGGCGGAAGGAGAGGGGCCCTCACCTGTGCCCAGCCCCCGGGGTGTTACGGGAGGACACTGATCCCATAAGATGGTTTCTAACTCCAGGAAGTTGCTTCGCCCCCTCTCATTGGGGTGTTAAGTGAGATAGTAAATGTTCACAAAAATAAGAGTGAATAGGAGGGATCATTTGATGGTGCATTGCCCAGTGCAGACCCGGCACACTCCCTGGAGGAAGGGGCCCTCCTGGGAACTGGGAGCCAGGAGGTGGCGTCAGGTGGGGCCATGGGGACCCAGAGCAAGTTCTGTAGTTTGGAATTGTCTAAGCTGTTAGACTTTCTTGACATGGGAGAGAAAAAACAAAAGCTGGGCTGTCCTGGTGACTTTCTGACCTGTGGTCCTTGAACCAAGCTCACTTTCTCATCTTTAAAATGGGGTGATCAGCTGGGCATGATGGCATACACCTGTAATCCCAGTACTTGGGAGGCCGAGACAGGAAGATCACAGTTTCGAGGCCAGCGTCAGCAACTTAACGAGACTCTCAGTAACTTAGCGAGACTCTGTTTATAAATAAAAATAAAATAAAATGGGTCTGAGAGTGTAGTTCAGAGGTAGAATGCCCCAGGTCCAATCCCCAGCACCACAAACAACAATAATAACAATAATAATAAGATAAATAAGTAAAATAAAATGGGGTAGGACTGAGCGGCATGGATTGAGGCTTGCTGAGACCAGGTGGCGGGAAGGAGGAGCCTGGACTGTGCCCCCCAGGCAGAGTGGGGAGAAGGGATGAAACGCAAAGTCCCTGTCCCCTGTGGGGTCCCGACGAGTGACCTTGTGTGACTGGTGTCTCTCTGCTCTGCCCTCTGGCAAGATGGTGCGCCCAGGAGCAGATCTGTGTGTCACGGGGCCCAGAGCTGTGCTAGCAGAGGGGTCTCTCGAAGAGAAAGAACACAGATTTGCAGAGACAAAATCCGGCGTGGGGCTTGGGAATTCAGCGTGGGGCTTGCTAGCTTTGCAGGGACTCTCTGCCCCACAGTGCGCGCCCCTGCGAGGGTCAGCCTGCAAGGGAGGCGCGTCCTGCGCGCTCACGCCAGGACGGGACCCAGCTTCTCTGGTGCTGTCCCGTAGGATCCCTACCCGACCCCTGAGGAAATGGAAGCTCAGCAAGGCTCGCTGGCTTGCCCGAGGTCACACAGCCGGTCCAGAGCTAGAATGAAGCCGTTGTTCTAAGCGCTGTGTTTCACGCACTCTCCTTAGTTATAATTCCGTGTGCCCACAGTTCCCTGGTGGGTGCAGCCCTACCTGTCACTGGCTCTTTTTTTTTTTTTTTTTTGGTGGTACTGGGGAATGGATCCAAGGGCATTCTTCCTCTGAGCTATACCCGCAGCCCTTTTTTATTTTTTATTTTGAAACAGGGTCTCACTAAGTTGCTGAGGCTGCCCTCCAACCTGAGATTCTCCTGTCTCAGCCTCCCAAGTACTGGGATTACAGGTGTGTACCACCACACCCAAGGCCACTGGCGCTTTAAGTGGCTGATAAACCAGTCCTTGAAGGAGGCAGGTCTGTCTGCGTGGGGCCAGAGGCTTAGCCTCCTTCACCATCTCTGTTGGCGTACCCCAAACTCCCACCCCCATGTGACACTATTCACGTAATTATCATTATTATATTCTTGGATATTAAGTACTGACATGTTTCTCAATCTGTGTACAATGTGAATTAAAACATCCTTAAAGAACATTACTGTTTTTATTGCAAAACTGGGTTTGCTGGTGCACAGACAGCGCTAGACAGTGCTTGTCATCTTATTTATTTATTTATTTGTGGTACTGGGGATGGAACCCAGGGGCATTCTCCCTCTGAGCTAAACCCCAAGCCCTTCTTATTTTGTATTTTGAAACAGTGTCTCGCTAAGTTGCTGAGAGTCTCGCTAAGTCGCTGAGGCTGGCCTTGAGTCTTTGATTCTCCTGTCTCAGCCTCCCCAGTACTGGGATTACGAGCATGCGCCCTCACTGGGCTGCGCTTGTCATCTTAACCAGTCCCTCCCTGTGTCGGCCTTCCCAAACGCTGAAGATCTAACTTAAAGATGCTGTGTCTGTGCAAATGTGACTCCAAGATAAGTGTCCACAGCATTCATCCCCCGTCCCTGGTGCCACTTCTAAGTCCCCAAGCCACGCAGACGTCCTGGAGCCAGCGATGCAGATTGGACTGTACATACGCGCTCCTTAACACTTGAGAAATCGCAGATAGCGGGTTAGGGAAGAAGCTGGAGAAACCGGGACATTGGCTATTTGCTGGGTGGCGTCGGGCCTGGTTTTCTAGCTCAGAGATGTCCTGGGGGTGGTCTGAGGGAGGCTGGGTGGCGCCCCAGCACAGGCCTGGAGGAACAGTTCTTCCCTTCTGTCCTCTGGCCAGGACTTGGTAAGTCATGACCCAGAGCCTGGAGTTTCCAGTGAGACCGGGGCACCCCTCTCTTACCATGAAGAGTGCTCGGGGAGTCAGGCTGCGGCTGGGGTCTCACTCCAAGTGTTCCATCTTGGAAAGTATGGCCTTCTTGGGAGTTGGAGGTTCGGGAGGTTCTGGTGGGCACAGGCGGGACTGTTCAACCTTGTGCCCCCCGCGAGCAAATTCAGCTGTACTGGCCGCCCGGCTCACAGTGGGTGCTCCCCGGTGACTCCAAGGACGCTTTGAGGAGGAGTTTGGAGATGTTCTAGACAGGGTGCGACATAATATTGTGAAGGTTGTGCACTGACCGGGTGCCTGGAGCAGGCGAGTGAGGCGGACCAACCTGGTGCAGAGCTGGCTCCACCTGAGGAAGGGCCCCTTTTGCAGTTGCACAAAGGTGTCGGCTGGGCTCACAGCTGACTCGTTCCAGGATGGCGCTCTCTTGAGGGGCGGTAGTACACCTGTGAGGCTGGTGGCCCGATTTCTTACCGTCGCCTTATTCTTGGGCAGGTGAGTGGCCAGGAAAATGGTCATTTCACTCCCTGTGTTGAGGCTTGGGAATGCGGACTCTCTCCCACGTACTTGTTCTGTGACCTCGAGCAAGTCGTTCTCCCCCTCAGCGCCTCCATTTCTCCATCGACAATGTGGCCACGATATTGTCTTCCTTCCTGGTTATTAGTTGGGCTCCATGAAATCTATTGTGCCCGCACCACAGCGTCTTACCTTTTAATTCAGTGCTCCAGGTGTTGTTTAAGCCCTCCTGTTTCGCAGATGAAGAAACCGAGGCTCTGAGAAGTTAAACGATGGAGAGAGTGTGGGCCTTGGCCCTGAGACATTGAAAGGGGGGGAGTCTCCTGGGCTGCAGACTTTGAATTCCCGAACCTCAGTTTCCTTATTTGTGAAGTGGGGAGGATTCTTGCCTGCTTCAAAGGAAATTCAGAGAAGATATAGAATTTGTGCCATGCCATGCCTGACATGGTGGGAGTTAATAATAATAATAATAATAATAATAATAACAATAGTAGTAGTAGTAGTAGTAGGCTGGGCTTAGTGGCTCAGCCTGTAATCCCAGTACTTGAGAGACTGAGACAGGGAGATTACAGTTTCAAGGCCAACCTCAGTAATTTAGTGAGACCTTCAGCAACCTAGCAAGACCCTGTTTCAAAAAATAATTCTTTTTAAGGTCTGGGGGCATAGCTCAGAGGTAGATTGTCCCTGGGTTTAGTCCCCAGTACCATAAAAAAGCAAAATAAAATAAAAAGGTCTGGGAGCATAGCTCAGAGGTAGAATGCCCCTGGGTTCAACCCCCAGTACCACAAATAATAATAGTAATGATAATAATAGTCACAGGCTTTGCCCTTTATTACCATAAGCTATTTTACTTGCTTTTTGAATTTCCGCTCATGTTCTTTTCACCACAGCCTTAAGCAGCAGCAGCAGCAATGATTATCTTCATTTTTTACAGATGAGGAAAGAAAAGGAGGCACAGAGAAGTTAAGCAATGTTACTGAGGTCACACAGCTACTACATATTCAGTCACTGTTTCTCCTCTCTTAGTCCTGGATTTGGGGAGACAGGGGTGGCTGGGCTTCTGAGAAGCCCTTGTTGGGGTTTCTCAGACAAAATTGGGAGCCCAGCTTTCTGGGGCAGGTGCCTCTCTGGCCAGACCCTACCTACGGCTTTTACCTGCATCATCTCATTGAACCCCAGAGAGCTCAGACAGGAAATGTGTCCACACGTACCCCAAAATGGTGTGGGGTCTGATTTGATTCCCATCATCTAACCACATCATTTTTGCTAGATCCCTTTACCACTCAATATTATGTACTTAGTTACATTATTGTTATTTGTCCCCCCTTTTTTTTCATGAACCGCCTTACTGCCCTCTCTTCCTTTTTAAAAAACCATAAACACAGCCAGGCGTGGTGGCGCATGCCTGTAATCTCAGTACTTGGGAGGCTGAGACAGGAGGATCTCAGGCTCTAGGACAGCCTCAGCAACTTAGCGAGACTCTCAGCAACCTAGTAGGACCCTGTTTCAAAAACAAGGAATAAAAAGGGCTGGGAGTGTAACTCAGAGGTAGAATGCCCCTGCTGGGTTCAAGCCCCAGTAACCACCAAAAAAAAAAAAAAAACCCCAAAAGCCCCGTAAAGGAGATTTTATGTTGGTACCATGTGTGGAAAACCAGGATAGTGAATGATTAATAGGAGAAAACTAGCAATCAATCAATAAATAAATATCCAATGTTGGTTAATTCTGGCTGCACACGCTGCCTGCCTGCAGCCGAGGGCCAGGACCTGCCCTCTCTGTTCCAGAGCAAGGGAAGTCGTGGAGAGGCGGTGAGGACAGGCTCCTACACACTAAGACTTTGTTTGGAAGGAAGACTGGGAAAGGGAGTGGCCTCCTAGTCCCTCGAGGCTCTTCAGCGCCACCCACGGCCTTCCGGAGTTGCCCTTTCACCCCTCAACAAATAGCAGACGCTTGCCTCTTGGGGACCCATGAGGTTGGCCGTGAGCCCTTGCTCCTCAGTTTCTTCACCTGGACGATGCGGGGCCACCCAGGTGACACTCAGCGGGCTGTTAAGTAAAGGAAGTCTCCCGTGTCTGATTGGATGAACAGTAGCCCACCAAAACTGTGTTCCTAAAACACTTGCATTAGCCGGGCACCGTGGCGCATGCCTGTAATCCCAGCTACGAGGGAGGCCGAGGCAGGAGGACTGCAAGTTAGAGGCCAGCCTGGCAATTTAGCAAGACCCTGCCTCAAAATGAAATTTTAAAAAAGGGTTGGGGTGTCGCTCAGAGGTAAAGCCTTTGTCAAGCATGCCCGAAACCCTGGGGGGTTCCATGCCCAGGACGAGAAAAGAAGCAGACTTGACCACGTTGCCCTCTCCTCTCATCTGGAAGTTGAGCATCAAAAAACATCCTTTTTGTTTTATTTTGTTTTGTTCACTGCTGCATCTTTTGTGCTTAGCACAGTTCCTGACACATAGTAGGTGCTCAATAAATATGTTCCATCAGTGAAAGAAAGAATGCCTTCATCCCAGTATTTGGGAGGCTGAAATAGAAGATCGCAGGTTCAAGGCCAGCCTTAGGAACTTAGCAAGACCCTGTTTCAAAATAAAAAATAAAAAGGGCTGGGGGTGTAGCTTGGAGATAGACTGCCCTGGGTTCAATCCTCAGTGCCCCCCGCCAAAAGAATGCCGGTTGTGTGCCAAGTTTTGGCATGCATTTTCTCACAATCTTCACCGTAGCCCCAAGAAGGAGCCACCATACTCATCCCACTCACGCAGTGAGGCATCTGAGGTGCTGAGGGCAGAGGGCACCTGTGGGCTAGGCTCCAGGCTGACTCTCGTGGTCTGAACCTTCCCCCAGGTCCTTTGCCTCCTGCACAAAGATGCTGACCCTGTGCACTCTGGGGACAATCACAGGCTAATCCAAGAGCTGGGGTGAGGTGGGGCCATTCAGTGACAGGGACAGGCAGCAGGTCAGGAGGGCTTCTTGTCTCTGGTTGTTTTTGCACTTGGACTGGATGTGGTGAGCTACAGAGAGGAAGGAAGGGTTCAGCTGAGCAGCAGCAGTGAAAGGCCCTGGGAGAAAGGCGTCCACTGCTCAGCTCTAGATGCATACTTCAGGAGGGCAGAGACTGGCCAGCGCCACTGCTGGTTGAGTTCTCACCAAGCACCATGTGTTGCACTGAGTGCCTATGTGCATGGTAGCCAACCTTAAAATCCCCACAAGGTTGCCCTAGAGCAGTCAAGGATCAGAGCTGCGTAGTTGTTTTTTCCATAGTTGTTTTTTCCAGGTCCCCAGCTGGTCAGTGGACTTTAGAATGAAATCTGGACTCGTGGCTGTGGCCCTGGGCCCTGCATAATCCAGCTCCTGCCCGCTTAGCCCACCTTGTCTCTGTCTAAATGATACTGGGATATTTTAGCTAGGTACGATAAGCACACAGACATGGCAATGACTGTCCTGGGATATTTTAGCTAGGTATGATAGGCACACAGACATGGCAGTGACTGTCCTGGGATATTTTAGCTAGGTACGATAAGCACACAGACATGGCAGTGACTGTCCTGGGATATTTTAGCTAGGTATGATAAGCACACAGACATGGTAGTGACTGTCCTGGGATATTTTAGCTAGGTATGATAAGCACACAGACGTGGCAGTGACTATCCTGGGATATTTTAGCTAGGTATGATAAGCACACAGACATGGCAATGATTGTCATGAAGGAAGAAGTTTATTACACTCACAGATTCCCTAGAGGTAGGAGGCATGACACAAAGGGTAGCCCCGCTCACCCCAGAGGCAGAGGGAGGGAGAGAATGTGTGGGCAAGCGCCTCTGTGTGGGGCTGAGGTGTGGCTCAGTGGAGCGCGACTGCCTAGCCTGCACGAGGCACTGGGTTCCATCCTCAGCACTGTGACAACAATGAAAAGAGCCTCTGTGTGGTTTCCCTGGGAAATGAGTGGCGAGTCCAGACAAGCAGACTTAGGGTTGGCTGCTCTGAATAATTTTAGCAGGCTCTGGGATATAGGGTCGTCCCTAATTGTCTGGCGTGTGGCCCTGGGATAAGGAGGGCAGGTGGACAATGGCCTGGAACATGAGACCTGATAGCGCAGGTGATTGGGGACTGGGTTCTGGATTGGGTGGTTTACCTATGAGAGCAATGTTTGCAGGTAGCGGATTATTATCTCTAGATCCCAGCATCAGAAACCATGATTAGCACAGTCTCCTACCCTCTTTTCTTGCTATGCTTCAGACTCATAGGCCTTTTGATTCCTCAAACCTGCCAAGACCACTCCTGCCCCAGATCCTTTGTACTTGCCGTGGCCTGGAATGCTCTTGCCCCTCATCATCCACTCTGGATCCCTCTGGTCATTCAAATCTCAGCTCCAATGGCACCTCCTCCAGCCCAGCCTGCTTCTAAGCTCCCTGCAGCAGAGTAGAGCGAAAGGACAGGGAGAGGAACCCCACTGGGCTGGGTGGCGGGGGCATACGGGCCCTCGATTACTCCTTCACGTGCACAGTTGACCTCCATGCCCCACAAAACTCTGCTCCCAGTCTGAAGCGATCACTTCTTTGTCGGGTATCTGCCTCTCCCACTAGGCTGTGAGCAAGGGGAGGGCAGGGCCCACGTCTGTCTGCCATGTTCTCCGTAGCACCCCAGGACCTAGAACAGTGTCTGATGTGCAGCCGGTGCTCGGCACACAAGCACTGGATGAGTGAATTTGGACTCATACCCGTGTTCAGATTGCAGAACTCTTGTGCCTTCTAAAGCCCCAGTCTGTGGCGTGGTTTGTGGAGCGTTTGAGCTAAAATCAGTGTTTCCAGCCTTTTCTGTTTCCAGCCGGGAAGACTAAGCCCAGAGGGGGCACGGAGGGACCATCACAGCCTCTGCCAGCTGGGCGGGTGGTCTCAGAGCCCTCGGCTGTACCCCTCCGAGTTCTCCCTGCCAGATCTAGCCCACCACCCAGCCCCGATGGGCACACCGACCCCCGGGCCTCGGCCTGTTCCTCTGAGGCCTGGCCAACATTCCATTTCCCGTGGCTCCTCGCTCCTGCCAGGTGTGTAAACAGCCTGCGTGGTTCCCAGGGAAGCAGCGGGGAGCGAGACCGTGTTTTTTGACCCAACTCCACAGGACAGTGCTTTCTGGAGTGATGAGAAGGGTTTTCTGACATCCCCAGACCTTGAAGACACAAAGCCAGCACCCCAGCTGGGGCCGGGCCTGGCCAGAGCCTGGAACAGGGCACACATGCACGCCCCAAGGCTCTCTCCAGTGGAGATGCATCAGGGGCCATGGGGAGGGACACAAGGTCACGCGGTCGCCCGGCAGGCCGTTCTCCTCCGCAGAGCCTCAATGTCCACTGTAAAGTGGGCTTCATAGAACACACTGCCAGGAAAACTGGAATGTGCCTGGCTTGTAGCAGGTGCTCTGGTAAGGATTGCGACGGTGGCTGTGATCCGCAAAACAGGGTCCCAGGCTCTCTGCTCCGTCCGCTTGTCCCTAAAAGTCACAGGAGCACGGGCAGTGATCTCCATCTTGATAAAGACGCTGGAGTCCTGCCGAGAGGCCAGCGGGCCCCTGCCACCCAGAGGGATTCTCCTCTCTGTCCCTTCTGCTCTACTCTCCTGCAGGGACCTCGTCAGCAGGCTGGGCTGAGATAGGACTCTGTTTGCAACCATATTAAGCTCCTCTGTGGGAAAGTGCTGTTCCTGGGGGGGGGGCTGCAGAAAATGAACTCGACTCTGCAGACGCTCCCAGTCACGTGCCTTATTCGTGCCCTCTGCTCTGACCACCGAGAGACTTTGTAAGACTCACAGCTAACACTTCCTGAGTGCCAGGCATGGTTCTTAGCACCCAGCATGCAGCTAGTAGCTCATTTATGCTCATAATGGCTCTGTGGGACAGGTGTGTTATCCATGCATGCAGATGAAGAAACTGAGGCACGGCAGGGTTCAGTCATTTGTCCACAGCTTGGAAGTGGCAGAGCTCGGACTCACACCCCAGCATGCTGGCTCCAGAGTTTGTGATCTCAGCCCCACCATATGACTCAGGCATAAGGGACCCATTTTACAGATGAAGAGATCGAGACTCAGAGGGGTGAAGCCACACGCCCGGCAGTTCGTGGTCATTGCGCGAGGGGTGGGGCTTGTGAAAGCTCAGGCTCCTTCCTGGCTCAGGGGAGGGAAGGGGGACAGGAGTGGTTGTGCTGGGTGGAGCAGGACTATCAGGGAAGGCATCCCAGAGGAGAGACATCCATTCAGACGCTGGAGTAGGAGTTTGGGAAGTCTCGGGCCACTCTCCGAAGGCTGGATTGTACAGAGACAAAAGCGAATGTGGAAGTCCACATGGGGAGGAGTTCAGGCTGGCTGCTTGGCTTCACATCCAGGCTTCTTAACCAGCTGTGTGACTTTGGGCCAGCTACTTAACCTCTCTGTGCCTCCACTTTCTCACCTGATAAACTGATGGTGATTTAAGACGGTGCTTGCAAAGGGCGCCCAGCGTGCTGGCCATGTTCATGGACAAAGTGTCTCCTGTGTTTCAGGCCTTAGAGCAAATGCTCCGGCTCAGAGTCTCTCGAGCACGCTTGTTCCCAGGAGACGTTTGGCCATGTCTGGAGACAATTTTGATTGTTACGGCTGGGGTGGGTGCCGCTGGCATCTAGTGGGTGGAGGCAAGGACAGCTGCCAACACCCTGCAATGCGAAGGACGCCCCAGCAGAGAATTCCCGGGTCCCAGTGCCAGGGCAGCCAGGGGAAGAAACCTGCCTGAAGGCCGGATCCTCCCAGCTCCGGCACAGCCCCGCGGGGCAGGCACGGCCAAGAGCCCGGCAGAGTGGGGTGCTTGCCGTGGGCACACAGCCTGGCTGTAGAGGGCCGGAAGGAAAGAGGGATTGGGGTGAGGAGTGCTCCGGGCAGCAGAAGTAGTCCTCCCTCAGAAGCCAGCTCCAGGCTCCGCGGCGTGGAGCTGACTGGTCCCTCTGCGCTCTGAGCTTGGCCAGGGGAATAAAAGCAGCCCTTGTTCCTGCCACCCACAGTCTCTATTGTCCCTCGGCTTTACCGTGCCCCTTGCACCTTTCTTGACAAGCTCTGAAAACCAGTGGCCCTGGGGCCTGGAGCGAGGGATGGAGTGAAGGAAAATTCCTCCTGTCCCCTTGAACCACTTCCTGTGCTGTCTGTAGCCCCGCGGCCGACTTCCTAGGAAAGAGACAGAGCCAGCCAGCACGACTTCTCATGGGGCTCAGGCAAAGCGTTTTATTTACTTACTTATTTATTTATTTAGTGCCACTGGGGATTGAACCCCGGGGGGCATTCTACCTCCAAGCTACACCCCCAACCCTTTTTATTTTTATTTTTTGAAACAGTGTCTTGCTAGATAGCTGAGAGTCTCTCTCCATGCTGCTGAGGATGGTCTCGAACCTGCAAACCTCCTGTCTCAGCCTCTCAAGTACTGGGATGACAGGTATGCGCCACCACACCTGGCTTAGGCAGAGCATTGTAGAGCGCAGAATCCAAATAGAGGTGCCACCGTTCACTGAGAAGCAAGTCCCGAGGACACTGTTTGCTCTGTGGACATCTGGGACTGGAGGCTTGTGGTGCCCAGGCCTGGGAGGCCTGATACGGCGCCCAGCCTGGGGCCCACTTCCTGCCAGGGGCCAGGGGAACCCGAGACCTTTTCTGAGAGGACCTTCCCGGGGCCGTGGAGACCCCTAGAACCAAAAGTCCTTGTTCTAAGAGGCCCTTCTTAGCCCCTAAACCGGAAGTCCCTATTCTGAGAGGGACTTCTCAGCCCTGCTGAACTGGAAGTCCTTGTTCAGAAAAGACCTTCTTGGCCCCTTGAACCAAAAGTCTTGTTCTAAGAGGATCTTTCTGGCTCCCTGAACCGGAAGTCCCTGTTCTGAGAGGATCTTTCCAGCTCTCCTGAACCGGAAGTCCCTGTTCCGAGAGGATCTTTCCAGCCCTCCTGAACCAGAAGTCCCTGTTCCGAGAGGATCTTTCCGGCCCTCTTGAACCGGAAGTCCCTGTTCTAAGAGGATCTTTCCGGCTCCCTGAACCGGAAGTCCCTGTTCCGAGAGGATCTTTCCAGCCCTCCTGAACCGGAAGTCCCTGTTCCGAGAGGATGTTTCCGGCCCTCTTGAACCGGAAGTCCCTGTTCTAAGAGGATCTTTCCGGCTCCCTGAA
>PVJS01055801.1:0-12546 GCA_004027185.1 Glis glis
ACTTTTTTTTTTTTTTGCAGTGCTGGGAATAGAACCCAGGGCCTCATGCACACTGGGTAAGGCTCTACCACTGAGAGACATCTCCAGTCCATTTTATTTTGAGACAGGGTCTTCCTAAATTGTAGAGGCTGGCCTTGAACTTTTGATCCTCTTGACTCAAGCTCCAGAGTCGTTGGGATTATGGGCATGCACCACTGCACTCCACTCTCCCCCAGCCCTTAAGAACACGGTTTTTAATTTCAAAAAAAGGTAGTTAAAATTTGCTACTGGAACATTATTATTATTATTTGTGTGTGTGTATTTGTGTGTGTGTGTGTGTGTGTGTGTGTGTGTGTGTGTTTGTGTGGTACTGGGGATCGAACCCAGGGTAATTCTACCTCTGAGCCAGACTCCCAGCCCTATTTTATTTTTTAGTTTGAAACAGAGTCTCACTAGGTTGCTGAGAATCTCACTATGTTGTCCAGGCTGTCCTCAAACTTGCGACCCTCCTGTCTCAGCCTCCCAAATACTGAGATTAAAAGCATGTGCCACCATGCTGACTGACTGGAACTTTAAATATGTGTTGTGGGCCAGGCATGGTGGCCCATGCTTGTAATCCCAGTACTTGGGAGGCTGAGACAGGATGATCCGGGTTAGCAACCAGCTTCAGCTACTTAGTGAAGCCCTCCGAAACTTAGGGAGACCCTGCTTCCAAATAAAGAATAAAAAATAGGGCTGGGGGTGTAGCTTGGAGGTAGAATGCCCCTGGGTTCAACCCCCAGCACCACAAAAAAAAAAATGTGTTGTGGAAGTAATGCTGGTGCCTAACACTATTTGTTGCATATTATACTTCATTTACATCACAGACACTGATGAATCTATCTAATTTTAATGTATATTATTTTGATAGAAAAATTAATTTCAAGATCCAAAAGTAGGTTCACAGGCCTTTAGAATATATCTTGTTTGTCAGTTGGATATTACCTATATGCCATAAATCAATTCATTTGTCTGTTGGATACTACCTATAGACTATAAATACTTGTTTTTGTTTTGTTTTGTTTTGTTTTTGGCTGTACTAGGGATTGAACCCAGGGACATTCTACCTCTGAGCTATACCCCCAGCCCTATTTTTTATTCTTTATTTTGAAACAGGGTCTCACTAAGTTGCAGAGGGCCTCACTAAGTAGCTGAGGCTGGCTGCGAACCTGGATCCTCCTGTCTTAGCCTCCCAAGGACTGGGATTGCAAGCGTGCGTGACCATGCCCGGCTTTAAATACTTTTTAATTATTGCAATAACCTATACCCATAAATCGATACAAGTAGTTCAGAAGATATTTCTGGATGGCTAAGGGGTACAGAGTCAGAAAGCAGAAATCACACCAGGTGTGGTGGCGCACACTTGTAATCTCAGTCCTTGGGAGGCTGAGACAGGAGGATACGGGTTCGCGGCCAGCCTCAGCTACTTAGTGAGGCCCTCTGCAACTTAGTGAGACCCTGTTTCAAAATAAAGAGTAAAAACATAGGGCTGCGGATGTAGCTCAGAGGTAGAATGCCCCTGCGTTCAATCACCAGCGCCAAAAAAAAAAAAAAAAAAGAAGAAATCACTTCAGTTATTTTTACAGAGAATGTAAGGAATTGCCAAATAGATACCGGAGGGTTGGGAAGGCAGCAAGGGCAGTGTTGCTGTAACCAAGGAATGTAGCTGCAGGAAGCAGCAACGCACAAAGGACAGGGGAAGTGTGGGGCTGTCAGAACCCCAGAGCTAGGAAAGTCGCCCCTGGGGAGCTGGGCCTAAGACTTCTGCGGGGAGTGGTCCCTGGCCCATGCCTCTGTTTCTTTTGTGTGTGGTACTGGGGTTGAACCCAGGGACTTTCTACCTTTGAGCTATACCCCAGCCCTATTTTATTTTGAAACAGGGTCTAAGTTGCTGAGGCTGGCCTCAAACCTGAAATCCTCTTGTCTCAGCCTCCCAGGTACTGGGATTACAGGTACGTGCCACCATGCCCCACCCATGCCCGCTCTTCCTTCTTTCCTTCCTTCCTTCCTTTCCATGGTACTGGGGATTGAACCCAGGGGCGTTCTACCTTCAAGCTATACCCCCAGCCCTTTTAATTTTTTTTGTTTTGAAACAGGGTCTAAGTTGCTGAGTCTTCCTAAGTTGCTGAGGCTGTCCTCAAACCTGAGATCCTCCTGTCTCAGCCTCCTAAGTACTGGGATTACAGGTGTGCGCCACCAAAATGGCTATATTTACTCATTATTATGAAAAGATTCCAGTGCCCTATAGACTTTTCTCACCTCTCTTCCCAGAAATTTTTAGCATAGATTTTCTTCCTGTACCATAATTGCAGCAAATATATAATTTAAAACATTTTAATTTTATATATACTTATTTATTATTAAGAACAAAAAAGTTGTAGGTATGCTGGAATGAGGACACAGGGGGACACAAGGCATCCTGCTGGCTGGCCAGGGCTGGGGACACCACTCTCAGTCCTCCAACAGCCCCCAAGTGTACATTCCTCAAGTCCAGTTGTATTGGAGGTGGCTGAAGAGCCATCTGGGGTTGCCACGCAGCTTTGGGGGTGCCGCCCTGGGGCTTTCACAGATGTGCTGCAGGCCACCTTTAGAGAGGTGTTGGTACAGGACTACCATGCCAGTGGGCGGCCCTGCCTCTGGGTCTTCAGCGGACAGGGCAGGGCCTGGTGTAGCATCTTCGGTAGAGATGCAGAGTGGGACCTGTCCTTGGTCCTGGGAGTGACCAGGGCAGATGTTACAGGGACTAGGATCCAGCTTGACTGCTCCAATCACTATTGGGGAAACAAGGACCCCCAATGCCAAGATCCATGGGGAAGTCTGGGAGGGAGTTCCACATTACTTCTCCCCAAAGCACCCCCGTGGGCTGCTGGAGCTGAGATAGTGGCCCTCCGAGGGCTAGCTGCGGTCTTCAGGGAGGGTGCCAGTACTGGGAAAGCAGGTGGCAGCAGAGGCTGGTGAGCACTGGTTTCAGGACCAAGGCCTTCCTCCTGGGTGCTTCAGGCCGAGTCTCCATTTCTGTTCCTGAATGTTCCCTGCAATTCTCTTTTCTGCAGGGAACTGGCCTTTCTCTGCAGGGCCACCATTCAGGAGTCCCCAGGTGTAGCATGCATTTGCTCTGCTCTGCTTCTGGAAGTCTCTCGCTTTTTTTTTTTTGGTACTGGTGATGGAACCCAGAAGCATTCTACCTCCAAGTTATACCCCCAACCCAATTTTATTTCTTATTTGGAAACAGGGTCTCACTAAGTAGCTGAGGCTAGCTTCGAACCTGTGATTCTCCTGTCTCAGCCTCCCAAGTACTGGGATTACAAGCCTGTGCCACCACGCCCGGCTTACTTTTTATTTTTTAAATGGGAAAAAAGTCTGAATTCTTCTGTTGAATAATTCTACATTCTATTCTCCATCTTATTTTTCTGTGGTGAAATATATATTCAAAGGAAGCACCAAGAAGCATTAACTTTCTAAATCAGCAGTCAGTTATCAAATGCTTTTGTGATGGAGGAAGAGGGTTGAGTGCAAGGACCAAGAACAAAATCCAAGTACCCGCAGCCGTGAGCCAGCAAACCTGAGCAGGGTGCTCCCGAGCCTGGCCCGGCGTCCGACAGCTCAAGGCAGTCTTCTTCCCTAACCCGATACTCTTTGAATTTCTAATTTCAAATTTTGTGAAGAAAAAGAAAGATAGGAAAAAGGAGGAAAGAGAAAGAAAAAGTAAAAAAAGGAAGAAAGAAAAACGGCAGGAGAATGCCACCTTGTGGATAAACAAGGAATGGAATTCTTATATGTTTGGACTTTTTTTTTTAGTGGTGAGAATTTAATACTGTTTTGTTTTTTTTGTTTTTTTTTTTGCGGTACTGGGGACTGAACCCAGGGGCATTCTACCTCTGAGCTACAACCCCAGCCCTATTTTTATTCTTTATTTGGAAACAGGGTCTCACTAAGTTGCAGAGGACCTCACTAAGTATCTGAGACTGGCCGCGAACCTGGATCCTCCAGTCTCAGCCTCCCCAGTACTGGGATTACAAGCGTGCGCCACCACATCCGGCTAATACTGTATTTTTATGTCTTCCCTCTATTACACTTGCTGAGCAATAATTGCTCAATGCAAACAAACAAAACAAAAAGAAAAGACAAACCAAAATAACCACAAAGAGCAATGGGTACCCAAATATTTCTAGCACATAGACACGAGAAATATTTCTAGAGTATAAAAATTCCTGTGTTAGCCAGGTGTGGTGGTGCATGCTTGTAATACCAGTACTTGGGAAGCTGAGAGACAGGAGGATCACAGGTTCATGGCCAGCCTCAGCAACTTAGCAAAGCTATCCACAACATAGTGAGACTCTGTTTAAAAATAATAAAATAGGGCTGGGGGTATAGCTCGGAGGTAGAATGCCCCTGGGTTCCATCCCCAGTACCACAAATAATAATAATAAGAAGAAGAAGAAGGAGGAGGAGGAGGAGGAGGAGGAGGAGGAGGAAGAAGAAAAATAAAATAGGGCTGGGGGTGTAACTCAGAGGTAGAATGCCCTGGGTTCCATCCCCAGTACCAATAATAATAATAATAATAATAATAATAATAATAATAAAATAAAATATAAAATAGGGCTGGGGGTGTAGCTCAGAGGTAGAATGCCCCTGGGTTCCATCCCCAGTACCAATAATAATAGTATTATTAATAATCATAATTGAATAAAATATAAAATAGGGCTGGGGGTGTAGCTCAGAGGTAGAATGCCCCTAGGTTCCATCCCCAGTACAACACACACACATACCTCCTGTGTTCTCTCAAATTCTAGAATATAGATAAAAATGGTGTTTGTTATCATCCTACCCTAGATTTGGAGTGCACCCTACTGAAGCAGCATAATGAACAAATGAGAATTTTTTTAAATCTAAACTTTCAGGTCAGATGTTGGTTTCCAGGCCTGGCCTGACACTGGGATCTGATCTGCTGGAGAGATGATTAATGTCTCACATGGACAAAAGGCGATAACATTTGGTTTATGTTCCATACAAGTATAAATCGTATTTATTATTACTATTGTCAGCCCTCCATTTCCATGTGTGAGTGTATTTACGAAGCTATCAGCTAAACAACCATTTCCCTCTGGGTTACTCTGAGATAGCTGGGTCAGTTTCCTCTCCCAGAGACGGGAGCTCAAGTCCACAGAGGTACTCGCTGGCTCCTCATCACCTGTAAGATTCTCTGTGTTCTTGTAGGTCAAGGAAGTTTGGGGATCTCAGTCTGTTTCCTCTTCTGCAAAATAATAAACCATGTTAGTAATTTTCAGTCTGTGTGCTTCAAGAGCTTTCAAAAATATTTGATCCAAATTTTATTAAAATATATTTTCTGCCAGATGTGGTGGGCATGCCTGTAATCCCAGTACTTGGGAGGGTGAGACAAGAGGATTGAAGGTTAACAGCCAGCCTCAGCAACTTAGTGAGGCTCTCTGCAACTTAGTGAGACCCTGTTTCAAAAAATAAATAAATAAATAAAATAGGGCTGGGGGTGTAACTCAGAGGTAGAATACCCCTGGGTTTGATCCTCAGTACCACACACAAAACAAACAAACAAACAAACAAATAAATAAATAAATAAATAAATAAATAAATAAAATATATTTTCTGAATTTAGTTTTTCTAACATTATTCAAAAATACATATTTCCTGAGCTTAGTAGGTTAAAACAGTGCATACAGTGATAGGAACCAGACTTGGATGTAGTAAAGACTGTTGAAGGAAATCAGAATAGGTTACCAAAAAAAAAAAAAAACTTCTTTGACATAAAAATTATTGAGCAAGCCGGGCATGGTGGCACACACTTGTAATCCCAGTACTTGGGAGGCTGAGACCGGAGGATCTGGATTCGCGGCCAGTCTCAGCTACTTAGCGAGGCCCTCCACAATTTAGTGAGACCCTGTTTCCAAATAAAGAATAAAAATTAGGGCTGGGGGTGTAGCTCGGAGGTAGAATGTCCCTGGGTTCAATCCCCAGTATTGAAAAAAAAAATTGAGCCGAGGGCAAGCTCTCTGCTCTCCCCAGTTGCCTAGAAGCAGAATCTACATCCATGGAGATAAAGGTGTCCTCCTCCCTCTCCGCCAGGAAGGACAAAGGCCAACCACTGAGGACCTCTGCCTGGAGAGGGTGCCAGAGAAATCCACCCTGACAAGCTTCCCAAGTACTGCTGGTGTGCCTTTCCACAGTTTGTCAACCCTTGAGACTCAAGTCCTTTTCTTTTCTTTTGTCCTTTCTCCAAATTTTAATGTTCTCTATTGGAGATTTTTATGAGCTGAAGACCTAAGTCACCCCTTTAAGGATTACTCAATCCGGGGGTGTCTCCCACATATACATGAAATATACACGTTAATAAGCATCTGTTTGTTCTTGTCTTGTTAATCTGCTTTTGTTACAGGACTCCATTACAACTAAGAACTCATTAGGGTTGGGAAAAACTTTTTCCCCCCTCTTACATTGTCAGTGTGTTGATGTATTCTCATTAAGTAAATTTGTTTTTTTCTCTTTTTTTTCCTGTCCCACCCTCCCTTGTTAAGTAAATTTGTACTATATAAAGTAAATTTTGTATGTTCAAACCACAAAACATACATTTGGGTAATAAAATATTGTTTGCTTTTGTGTGTGTGTGTGTGGTGCTGAGGATGGAACCCAGGGGCATTTCTACCTTTGAACTACATCCCCAGCTCTATTTTTTAATTTTTTATTTGGAAACAGAGTCTCACAAAGTTGCTGAGAGCCTCACTAAGTTGCCAAGGCTGGCTTTGAATCTGCAATCCTCCTGTCTCAGCCTCGCAAGTACTGGGATTACAGGTGTGCACCACCGGGCCCGGCTTTACTTGCTTTTTTATTTTGAGGTTTCATGTCATTTGTACCTGCCAACTTTCAAAGGTGGAGAGATCTGAAGTCATTTACAGCTCAGCCAGCTTATTCATACTGAAGTCTGGTTATAACAAATTCTCTGTAACAGATCAGCAGGTAATCATAATTAGAATAGCTACTCCAGAGGACTTACTACACATGAGCAGTGACGTAGTTGCTTTATGCACTGTAAGTCCTAAATCTTTCCAATGCTGTATGAGGGGCCATGGTTATTATTCCCATCTCACAGACAAGAAGCTGGGGCTCAAAGGGGATAATTAATGTGCTAAAAGAAGTTGTAAGGAACTGGACGCTGGGCAGTGGCACAAACCTGTGGTCCCAGCTACTCAGGAGGCGGAGAGGCAGAGGTGGGAGGACCCTTTGAGCCCAGGAATTGGGGCTCAGCCTGGACAACATAGCAATTCTCTCCCCCACTCTTTTGGGGATGTGGTACTGGGAATGGAACCCAATGGCATTCTACCTGTGAGCTACACCCCCTGCACTATTTTATTTTTTATTTTGAAACATGGTCTCACTAAGTTGCTGAGGGCCTTGTTGAGTTGCAGAGGCTGGTCTCCCATCATTTTTTGTTTGTTTGTTTTTTAAGAGATGAAGTATTAGTGAGGCATGGTGGCACACACCTGTAATCCCAGTACTTGGCAGGCTAAGACAGGAGGATTGCAAGTTCGAGACCAGCCTCAGCAATATAACAAGGCCCTCAGCAATTTAGTGAGACATTGTTTCCAAATAAAATATAAAAGAGGCTGGGGGTGTAGCTCAGAGGTAGATATCTCTAGGTTCAATTCCCAACACCACAAAAAACAAAAAAAACCCCACAAAACTATTTAAACTGGGCATGGTGGTACACGCTTGTAAATCTCAGTACTTGGGAGGCTAAGACAGGAGGATCATAGGTTCAAGGACAGCCTCAGCAAGTAATGAGACTCTCAGTAACCTAGCGAGACCCTGTTTCAGAATTAAAGTAAAATAGGTGTGAGAATGTAACTTGGAGGCAGGATGCCCCTGGGTTAAATTCCCAGGAACACACACACACACACACACACACACACACACACACACACGCACACGCGCCAGGCGTGGTTGTGCACACCTATAATCCCAGTTCTTGGGAGGTTGAGACAGGAGAATCACAGATTTAAGGACAGCCTCAGCAAGTTAGTGAGACTCTCAGCAACCTAGTGAGACCCTCCAGAATGTAGAATGCCCCGGGTTCAATCCCCAGTACCAAAAATTAAAAATATGTAAATAAAAAGGGCTGGGGGTTTAGCTTGTATGTGGCACTGGGGATTGTACCCAGTACCACGTGAAAGAAGGAAGGGAGGGAGGGAGGGGAGAGAGAGAAAGAAAGAAGAAAAGGAAGTCTAAGGCTGGAAAAATAAAAATTGGTAGCAGCTGTGCAAGTAAGAGGTGGTGACTTGGATTCAGTTGGACAGGGTGACTGTTCAGTTGGACAGGGTATGAACCTTGATGTCAGACTACAGGTCAGCAATTTTTAGATTCATTTAAAAAATTAACAGACTTTTTTTGTGTGTGGTTCTAGGAATTGAATTGAACCCAGGAGCATTCTACCTCTGAGCTACACCTCCAGCCCAATTTAATTTTTTCTTTGGAAAAAGAATCTCACTAAGTTGCTGAGAGCCTCGTTCAATTGCTGAGGCTGGCTTCAAACCTGGACTCCTGTCTCAGCCTCCCAAGTACCTCCCAAATACTACACCCAACCATTTAAACAGACTTTTTTAATTTTTTAAAATTTTTTGGTACTAGGGATTGAACCCAAAGGCATTCTACCTCTGAGCTACACCCCCAGCCCTATTTTATTTTTATTTTAAAACAGGGTCTCGCTAGGTTGATGAGAGTCTCACTACTTGCTGAGGCTGGTGGCAAACCTGTGATCCTCCTGTCTCAGCCTCCTAAGTATTGGGATTACAGGCATGTGCCACCACACTCTACTTGACAGACTTTTTTTTTTGTGTGGTACCAGGGATTGAACCCAGGAGCATTCTACCTCCAGGCTACACCCCCAGCCCTATTTTTTTTCTTTATTTTGAAACAGGGTCTCACTAAGTTGCGGAAGGCCTCACTAAGTAGCTGAGGCTGGCCACAAACCCGGATCCTTTGGTCTCAGCCTCCCAAGTACTGGGATTACAAGCATGCGCCACCACGCCCAGCTGACAGACTTTTTTAAAAAGCCATTTTAAGCCGGGCATGGTGGCGCACGTTTGTAATCCCAGTACTTGGGAGGCTGAGACAGGAGTATTGCAATTTACTGAGACTGCACAGTCTCACTGCAACTTAGTGAGACCCTGTTTCCAGATAAAAAATAAAACAAGGCTGGAAGTGTAACTCAGAGGTAGAATGCCCCTGGGTTCCCTCCCTAGCACCAAAAAAACCCCAAAAACCTCAAAAGCCATTTTAGGTTAGAAACTGCTGTACAGTTCTGTACAGTTCTGTGACAGTGACATAGTGCCATGTGTATCCACCATTACAGTGTCATACAGAACAGTATCACTGCCTTAAAAACCCCTTCCTCCCCAAACTCTGGCAACCGCTGATCTTTGAACAACTCCATAGTTTTGCTTTCTCCAGAAAGTCTTATGATTGATCGATGCTGTGTGTAGCCTTTTCAGATTGGCTCCTTTCACTTACCAATATGCATGTCCTTTCATGGCTTGATAGCTTACTTCTGTTTAGCATGGAATAATATTGCATTCTATAAATTATAAGTTTGTTCACTCTTTTACCTACTGAGGGACATCTTGACTGCTTTAAAGTTTGGCCTGCCCTGCCTTTCCTTTCCTTTCCTTTCTTTTCCTTTCCTTTCCTTTCCTTTCCTTTCCTTTCCTTTCCTTTCCTTCCTCTTTCTTTCTTGAGACAAGATCGTGCTATGCTGCCCAGGCTGGCTTTGAACTCCTGGTCTTAAGTGATCCTCCTGCCTCAGTCTCCTGAGTAGCTGGGATTCCAGGCGCATGCCATCATGCCAGGCTTGGCAATTCTGAATAAGGATGCTATGAATATCTGGATGAAGGTTTTTATTTGGACATAGGTTTCCAACTCATTTGAATAAACAACAATGAGCACAATTGTTGGATTGTGTAGTAAAAGTACATTTAGTTTGATAAAAAAAAAAAAGCCAAACTGTCTTTCAACACAGCTGTCCCACTCCGTACTCCCAGTAGCAATGAATGAGAGCACCTGCGGCTCTCCATCCTTAGTACTTGATGTTATCAGGTCTTGGATTTTAGCCATTCTAGCAGGTGTGGAGTGGGAATTAGTTGTTTTAGTTTGTGTTTCCTTGATGACAAATTATGTTGAACAGCTTTTCATTTGCTTGCTTGTCTTCTTTGGTGAGATGTCAGCTCTGATCTTTTGCCGTTTTTTAAAAAGTGAGATGCTTACTTTCTTTTTTCTTTCTTCTTTTTTTTTGTGGTACTGGGGATGGAACCCAGGGGCCTTCTACCTCTGGGCTACACCCCCAGCCCTATTTTATTTTTCATTTGGAAACGGGATCCCACTAAGTTGCTGACAACCTCACTAAGTTGCAGTGGCTGGCTTTGAACCTGCGATCCTCCTGTCTCAGCCTCCCAAGTACTGGGATTACAGGCGTGTGCTACCACGTCCGTGTGAGATGCTTACCTTCTTACTGAGTTTTAAAAAATCTTTAGATTTATTTTAATTGTTTATTTAAAGCAGGGCCTCTTTTCTTCCTAAGTTCCCAGTTCTACTTTCTTCTCACTAGTGATCTTTCTTCCTGCAGAGACAATTCAAGCCAGAGAACTGCCTCTTTCCCCATAGCTGGAGGAAGAGATGCTCCAGGCAGAGTGCAGAGGAGGAAGTGAAAGGTGTATTATGGAATATTTCCTTGGTTAAAAAGTACTAAGCTTGACAAAGACTTTCTCTAAACTCTAGATTTACATATAAAATGGTAACTGAGCATATTTCTTGAGTTGAATGAATAGGGAAATAATAAATTGTATGACATACACAATAATCATCTGATTTGTTGCAAGCTTTTTGGGGGGCTTGATTTGATAACAGATAAAGTACTTGAGGAGAGTTCTGAAAGGTAGAACCCTTGGAGGGCAATGGTATTCTTGAGTGATGGGGAGCCATTGAAGGCTATTGAGGAGCCATGCAAAAGGGTCAGAATTCTTCTTCCCAAACGCAGCACTGTATATACAGTAATTATACATAGGAGTTCCCATATCAATGGCAGTTTAAAAACTTGGGGTCTGACTGTTCCATCTTAGAAATTCTCCAAGTCTCTCTTTCCTTCTTTATAAGCTGTGGTTAATGCTTTCCTCCAAACCCAATGTGAGGATTAAATGAGATAGTATGAAAAGTACTTAGATAATGCTGCCTTAAAACCATCTGTTCTCACTTCTCTCCTAAGACTTGAATTACTTTATCTCATTTAATTCTCACACCTCCTTGGAGCCTGAGGCTTGCTGGAGTAAGACTCGGATGATTTCTCAGGCTCTCACCCCCCAGCTTTTCATGTTTCTTGTATCAGTGATGAAGAAATTAAAAGTATATCACTCGGTCATACACACTATTTTGAATTAAAGGCACCTGGAAAACAGCAGGTATAACAAAATCATTTTGACCTCTTTTCCATTTATTTAAAGCAGGAGATGAAATTCCCCTGTGAAAGATATCCTCCCTCTGGCGGGCATGGTGGCACATGCCTATAATCCCAGTACTTGGAAAGCTGAAACAGGAGGATTGCAAGTTCAAAGTCAGCCTCAGCAACTTAGTGAGACTCTCAGCAACCTAGCAAGACCCTGTTTTAAAATGAAAAATAAAAAAGGCTGGAGGTGTGGCTCGGAGGTAGGATGCCCCTGGGTAGTGATTCAGGCAGAGAGAGGCAGTAGCTCTGTTACATTCCAAGAGCTCCCCCTCCCTTATTTTCTGCCCATTTGTTCTAAATGATTAATCTATATTAAGAATGTAAAGGTAATTATAGCCTCTAGCCTTAGAAGCATGTAGAGACTTAAGAGCACCATAGAGGCAGTTAAGGCCTTTAGCCCTAAGATCACAGTGACTCTGCCTAGCACATTTTAAAACCATAAAGATAGCAAGAGCTTTATGCCTTGCTCTTAGAGATTACACACAGCTGCACTGGCTACATCTAGTGCCTCTATTTACCCCCTATTCTTTGTGACCCGGCTTCAGTATGAGAAAAGCAAACTCCACGCATTACATCAAAGTGCCCATAGTTGACAGACAACCAATACAGCCTAATACAATAGGGGTAAAAACAAGGTAGTATTGACCTCTGCACTTAGTAGATTAGAAGGCACCATCTGCCTAAGGAATAAGTTATTAGTTCATTATCTTGGTAATGCTGATAAGAACATACTAATGTGAAAAGTGTATTTGAGGGGCCAAGATCAGAGAGAGGGGCAGAGTTCCACTTTCAGCTCTCCAATGTGTCTTCCAGGCACACTGCTTTTTCTCTCTTCTCTTTTTATTTCCTACTGACTTTGTAATAAAATTTTGTTAAGATGCAACTGAGCCACCTGTTAGTTTTAATTCCTCTTTTCAGAAAATCTGATCTGAATTGAGGAAAAGAGCCCACAGTGCCGCTTCCACTGTAGCAGGTACCATACACACACACACACACACACACACACACTC
>PVJS01055802.1:0-12546 GCA_004027185.1 Glis glis
GTACCAGGGATTGAACCCAAGGGCATTCTACCTCCGGGCTACACCCCCAGCCCTATTTTTTATTCTTTATTTTGAAACAGGGTCTCACTAAGTTGCGGAGGGCCTCACTAAGTAGCTGAGGCTGGCCGCGAACCGGAAATCCTCCTGTCTCAGCCTCCCAAGTACTGGGATTACAAGCGTGCACCACCACGCCCGGCTTATTTTTGTTTCTAAACAGGGGCTTGCTGGGTTGATGAGGGCCTCGCTAAATTGCTGAGGCTGGGCTTTAACCTGCCATCCTCCAGTCTCAGCCTCCCAAGTACCAGGATTACAGTTGTGCGCCGCCACACCTGGTTCCTACTAAGCATCTTAATAACCATTTATATATGTGCTTTGATTAGTGACTTACTTCCCTGTTGTGTCTTTTTTTTTCATTGTCATGGTCGAAATGCTTTTTCTCCACTTTCGTAGAACAAATGCATTCATACGTTTTTTCGGTGGGTGTATATTTTGTACACTAAATCTCTTGACTTCTAACACATCTTCCCGACTACTTCTGTGGTCATTCAGCCAAGGAACATTTCAAAAATATCTATAGGTATTGGTCCTAGGATGTACGGTTTATTGTCATATGATTTAAAGCAGTAGTAACTATTCTCATCCCATACTATACTCCAAAAATATTAGCTATACCAGGCATGGTAACACATGTCCATAACCTCAGTTTGGGAGGTTAAGACAGGAGGATCACAGGTTCAAGGTCATCCTCAGCAATCTAGCAAGACTCTCAGCAACTTAGTGAGACCCTGTCTCCAAATAAAAAATAAAATAAGGTTGGGGGTGTTGCTCAGAGGTAGAATGCCCTGGTTTCAACCCCCCAGTACTCCCCCCACATCAGCCAAATCAACTGTTTATAAAAACAAAGCTGACATTTGCTTAATCCTCTAAGGGTGTGCATTAGCTCAACAAAGTAAGTAGCATTTTTTGTGTGTGATACTGGGGGTTGAACCCAGGGGCATTCTACCTCTGACCTACACCCCCAGCCCTATTTTATTTTTATTTTGAAACAGGATCTCACTATGTTGATGAGAGTCTCACTAATTGCAGACTGTCCTCTAACCTGAGATCCTCCTGTCTCCGCCTCCCAAGTACTGGAATTACAAGCATGTGCCACCACGCCCGTCAAGAACTAACATTTAAGAGGTGGAACGGCTTATGGGATATTTAATGTGATCTTGAGATCTACTTTAAAGTGGTCCTTCAATGTAGGATAGGGTCAGGGCCAGAATGTTATAGTTTGAATCTGGAATGTCTCCCAAAAGCTCATGTGTTAGGCAATTGGGAGGGGAAATGATTGGATCATGAAGGCTCTCAATTTATTAGTGAATTCGTGAATTAATAAGTTTAATGGATTTACTGGGAAGTGGTTAAAACCATGGTAGGTGGGGCATCATTGAGGGAAATAAGTCACTGGGAGCATGGCCTTGGCATTCTGTCCCTCATCCCTTCCTTTCTCTGTTTCCTCTGCTATGTGCTTTTGCTTTGATGTTCTGCCTTACCTCAGGTGCAGAACAATGGAGTTAGCTGACCATGGACAGAATCTTTGTAAACCATGAGGCAAAATAAACTCTTCCTCCTCTCAGTTTTTCTTGTCCATTATTTTGGTCACAGTGATGAAAAACAGACTAATTCAGTACTGGAAACTTTAGCCAGAGCAATCAGGTAAGAGAAAGAAATAAAAGTGATACAAATCCAGGTGTGGTGGTACACTATTGGGAACAATGTTAGCCCACGAAATGAGGTCATCATTTAGAACTGGCTTAACCATGTACTCAGTACCTGCTAAGTGGAAATTGTCCGCAAGCAGACAAGCTTCCTTGTACTGGATGGGACCCAAAGGTGGACTTTGATGACCTCTTATTCTCCCTGAAACGTTCACCTTGCCAGTCCGTAGACTTAGCTTGTGACTGACACACCTTAGACTTAGCTTGTGATTGACACACCCTAAACTTAACTCCTGGCATCCTTGCTGTTTGCTTTGTTTAAACCCTTAATAAAAGAAAGGCCCTCACTACAGAAGTCCAGGAGAATTTCATCTATCTCCTCCCTGTCCCCCAAATATTAAATATAATTCTCTCCAAATAATAGTAGACTTTGTCTCATTTTCGTGCGAGAAGACTATTGTCAGGAATCTGCCTTGAGCAGCAACCTTCTGTGGTAGGAACTTCGGAACAATTTTCAGGAAGTTGCTTGGAGCAGTGACCTTCCATGGCAAGAACCACAGAATAATTTTCAGGGACCTGCCTGAAGTAGCAACCTTCCGTGGCAGAACTACAGAGCAAGCAGTTTCCACTAGAGCCCATGATAGCACATGCCTGTAATCCCAATATATGGGTGAAAGGAGGATTGCAGGTTTGAGACCAGCTTCAGGAACTTAGTAAGACCCGTCAGCAATGCAGTGGGAGACTGTTTCTAAAATAAAGTGGGCTGGGGGGTATCTTAGAGGTAGAATGCCCCTAGGTTCAATCCTCAGTAACACACACACACACAGATACAAATAAGAAAGAAGAAATTCAAATTATACTCGCTTATAGATGATATGATTTGATATCTAGATACCCTAGAGAGCCCACCAAAAGGCTCCTAGAACTGATAAACAAATTCAGCAATGTAGTAGGATACAACTCAATATATAAAATCAGTAGTTTTCCTATACCAAACAATGAACTTTCTGAGAAAGCAATTCGGAAAACAATCTATTCATAATGGCCTTTAAAAAAATATATATATATATATATATATCCAAGTAGGTGAAAGACTTCTATAATAAAAATTATAGCTGCCCCCTAGACTGTGGGTGGGCCACGGCGGCTGCATCATGCCCAGCTCAGACACTTTTGCCCCCTGGACCTTTGTGGGTAGCAGTGACTGTAGCAGTGTGCCCATTTCAGGCACCCACCCCTCCAGCAAATCTCAGGGCACTAGTCCCTGCAGACCAGACTGAAAGCTGCTGCTGGGGCTGGTGCTGGCAGGCACCCCCACTGGTAAGGCTTAGCCAGAGTCACAAAATCTGTGTCAGTGGACTGGCATAGGCTTGGGAGCACCTCCTCGAGCTCCCACAGTGAGCAGCATTGGCTGTGGCCAGGTTCTGCTGAAAGGAAATCCCAAAGTGTCACCAGCAACTAACCCAGGCATGCCTTCCCAGTAGCTCAGCCCACCCCAAAATGAAATCAGCTCTAGCAGCCAGTGCAGCCATAAGAGTGCAACAAGGTGAAGCCTGGCACCTTTGTGGAGCCAGCACCAGCAGCTGCACCTACTACACTTACCAACACCAGCAGTGCTCGCGGGGAAAGAAGAGAGCCCTCTGGTCTCCTTCACAGAGTGCTGAAGCACCCCTAGGGGACAACATCAGAGGTAGAACCCTAGTCCCAAAGGCGCTCACAGTCTGGAACCACTGGCTTTCCCGGCAGAATGGGATAGCTCCTCCTATAGACCCAGTGGCAACAGTAACAGCATGAACCCAAGCACCTAGGGTACCATTGTACCATTTTATGTTGTGGGGAGACTGAGGCCTCTGCACCAATGAGGCCCAAACCCATAACATAACCACCCTGGTGCCTAACCAGTGCAAATAGTGGCCATATAGCATGGGAAGTGCCTGCAGGCCCTTTTACTAGTGCCTCCTCCTGGACACAGCTCAAGGAGTCTGAAGCACAGATCCAAAGGTGATCTCAGAACATGCTACTAGGAGAGAGAGGATCTGCTCAATTCCCCACTTAATAAAACACCAGCAAAGTTCCTTGGTGCACAGTAATCTCTGCAAATCTCAAACTGAACAAGAAAGGAGTGGAGAAATGATTCAAATTATCTCAGTGTAACTCTCCAGGATCCACACTGCCAAAGGGTAAAGGAAATATAGACTATAATATACAGAGGCAACAGAAGCTGACAACCATTTAGAAGAGAAGAATCCTTCCTTAAAACTCTACTACTAACAAGACTGCCCCATTCAAAGTGAATTTTTTCCCTGTTTTGTATTGCTATTTTTGTTTTGTTCTTTGTATTTTCTTTTTGCTTTTTTGGTATTCTGGAGGTATCTTTTTTTTTTTTTTTGCTTTCTGGGGGGCGGTTTGGGATGTTTGTTTTTTTCTTCCTTTCTTTTTTTCTTATTTCCCCTTTACTTTCTTTCCATTTTTATTTTTTATTCGTTTTTATTTTAGTTTGTTTAGTTTTGCTTCTTGGTCTTTGGTTACCTGTCTTCTCTTTTGTTTGGCCTTTCAACTTGTTTTAATTTTGCCTTTCCTTTGAATGGTTGGACCTGTGTATGGGTTAGTCTGCAGTATTTTTCCTTCTGTCTTTTCACCTTTACCATTTTTGTATTTTTTCCTCTCCTTTTATTTTTGAATGTTAGTTTCATTTTTGATGTCACCATAGTCATTTTTATAGCCCCATCTGAGTTTTATTTGTTTAGAACTGTCACTGTTCCCATAACTTCTTCTTCCATCTCATCTTACAAAATGAAAGAGCATCTAGCGGGACATAAACATTCAACCCTGGAGTGAAAACTCAGTACTCCAAAGGAAAGATTCCAAGAAATAAATACTCCACTGCCAGTTGCTCTTAATATGTAATGAGACAGAGGATAATCTACCAAATCCCACCCATACAACCCCAATATACTGACAGGGAGCACTGGTACAAGAAACTCCATATAAATTGAAAGGAAGACCAAATAAGGTGGGAGTTCTAGACAGCATTACTAGTCCCCACAAAATAACCTAATTGAGGACAGACTATCTTCCTGAATAGACAATTCCTGCCCAGTGTACATGGCAGCTTAGAGGAGGCAACCATGCAAAGAAGACAGTAAAATATCTCAGATGTGCCAGGCCTTATCCCCACTTAAAGAGGTTAAACAAAGTCTGAGTTTAAATGTCTGATTATAAGACTCATACACTCAGAGGCTAATTCAAACACCACCTCAGGTCTCACAATAAAAAGATAACTACTACACAGAATACACTAGAAAACAAGCAGGAACTTCAAAAACATAACTGCAAAACTAAGAACACTAAAAACATGGGAAAAAATTCCACCCAGACTACAATAAATCCTCACAGTCCCATAACAACGGAAATTACCAATACAGAGATCTAGAAGCTGCCAGCTGGAGAATTTTTAATTTTGATTTTCTATATGATCCAAGATCTTAAGAAGAAAATCAGAGAAAATATACAGGTATGAAGGACCAATTCAATAAAGAAATAACATTAACCCTGAATGAACAGAAAGAATCAATAAACAACTCAATTGAAGCTATCACCAACAGACTTGACCATATGGAAAACAAAGGCAAAACTCTAGAAGACAGTACATTCAAAACTGAACAATAAGTCATGAATATATATAAAACAATGTCAACAGGCCCAGAATATTCAAGAATTATGGAACAGCATCAAACATCCAAACCTAAGAATAATTGGCATTGAAGAATGTACAGAAGCAAAGACCAAGGGAATTAAGAATCTCTTCAGAGAAATACTATCAGAAAATTATTCAAACTTGGATAAAGATATTGACATCCATCTCAGAACCTCAATCAGATAAAATCAAAGAAGATCATCTCAACACTACATTTTAATCAAAATGTATAACATAGTGGCTAAGGAGAGAATACTAAAAGCAGCAAGCTGCCATGAAGAGGTAAAACAATAAGAAACACTCCACATATTTCAACCCAAATACTGAAAGCCATTGAGTGATACTTGCATATCCATGTTCAGAACAGTACAATTTACAATAGTTAAATTATGGAATCAGCCTAGGTATCCATCAATAGATGAATGGATCACAAAATTATGGTATATACACACACATTGGAATTTTAGTCAGCCATAAAAAGAATAAATTTATGTCATTTGCAGGAAAATGGATGGAACTTAAGAATATTTTGCTGATAGAGATTAGCCAATCCCCAGAAAAGAATAGATGTACTTTTATCTTATATGCGGAAGCTAGAGAGAAATTTGGAAATAAGGGTAAAATCCGGTAGAAGAGCAGAGACTCCAATGGGGTGATTGAGGGGTTTTTGGAAGGGAGGAGGGGGGAGAAAGATACAAAGAATGTAACAGTTTAATTATTGCTATGTATGTATACAAAATTACCAATTCTAATCTCAATGACATGTACCAGGAAGTGGAGGAGGAGGGAGGGGATGCTACTCAGAGGGAAGTGCTCCAAGAGCTGTGTGCATGTGTGCTTCTATCACTCTATACCCCATTATAATGTATGCTTACAATGCACCAAACAAGTAAAGAGATAAAAATTTTTCTGTGTTGCAAAATTATTAGGATCAATAGGTGATAATAATTCTGCGTTATCCTTTAAGCATTGGTAGATACATCAGTGATGTCAACTCTCTTGATCCTGATATTAGGAGTGTTTGTATTCTTTCCACTTTCCTGACCTGTCTATCTAGAGATATTTATCTTTTTTTGTGGCACTGGGGATTGAACCCAGGGGCATTCTACCTCTGAGCTACACCCCCAGCCCTATTTCATTCTTTATTTTGTGACAGGGTCTTACTAAGTTGCAAAGGGCCTCACAAGTAGCTGAGGCTGGCCTGGCACCTGTGATCCTCCTGCCTCAGCCTCCCAAGTACTGGGATTACAAGTGTGCACCACCACACAAGACTTATCAATTTTATTAATCAAAAAAAACTGCTTTTGGTTTCAAACCTGATTTGACTTTCTTTATTGTTCTTGTTTTGTATTTCATTGATTTCTGCCTTGATCTTTATTATTTCCTTCTTCTGCTCATTTTGAATTTAGTTTGATCTCCTTTTTCTAGTTTCTTGGGGGTAGATGCTGAAGCTATTGATTTGAGACCTTTATTCTTTTTTTATTTTTATTTTTTATTTTTTTATTTTTTTAACATTTTATGTTCATTTATTGGTGCATTGTAAATTGTAATTATACATTTTGATATATGTCAGGGTATGAACACCATACATGTACACATTGCACATTTAGCCCTCCCTCCAATCCCACCCTATTTCCTCCCCCTTCCCTCCCTTTCGTGCTCCAGATAGTGATTGAGTCTTATAGGTTTGTGATGCTAAGCGATATTAGTAAGACACTAAGAGACCTTTATTCTTTATAAATATAGTAGTTTTGTGTTATAAATTCTCTCCTAAGTACTGCTTTAGTGGTATTCAAGAAATTCTCATATGTTGTATTTTCAATTTTTTTTTGTACTGGAGATTGAACCCAGGGGTATTCTACCTCTGAGATATACCCCAAGGCCTATGTAGCTGAGGCTGGCCACAAACCTGTGATCCTCCTGTCTCAGCCTCCCATGTACAGGGATTACAAGTGTGAGCCACCACGCCCGGCTATTGAGATTCTTTTCATGGTTCAAAATAGGCCTATTTTGTTAATTGTTTTGTGTCCACTTGAGGTGAGTGTATATTTATTCATTATTAAATGGAATATTTGATAAATGCCAATCAGATAATTTTGGTTGATAATGTTGTTCAAGTCTACTATATCCTTGCTGTCTTTTCTTAGTTACTTGTACTATAGATTCTTGAGGAGGTGGTATTGAAATCTCACACTTCCACTGTGAGTTTGTGTATTTTCTTTTATAGTCCTACAAGTTTATCCTTTGTGTATTTCAAATCTCCCTCATAAAGATTATAAAAGTTTAGGATTGTTATGTCCTTTAGTTAATACTCTTATTTTTATCAAAGCACTTTATCTTTGGTAATATTCTTTGTTCTGAAATCCACTTTGTCATATTAATATAGCCAGTGCTATATTAATTATTTATTAATATTTATTATTTGCATGATATATCTTTCCCCATACATTTACTTTAATTGAGTGTTTACATTTGAAGTATATTTCTTATAAGCAGTGTATAGTTAGGTATTTTTTTGAGTTCAATATTATATCTAAACCTTTCCTTTGTGGTTTTTGGATCACTTACATTTACTGTGATTATTGATGCAGTTATGTCTGAGTCTATTTCTTTGCTATTTAACTTCTATTTGTCTCAAATAGAAATTGTTCCCTATTGTCTATTTCTATTTGTTTCCTGACTACCTTTGGATTAAACAGGTGTTTTATGATTGCATGTTATCATGTTATCTTCTTTCTATGCTCATTAGCTACAACTTTTCTGTTTTTTAATTGTTTCTTTTTTGAGGTACTGGGGATTTAACCCAGGGGCATTCTACCTCTGAGCTACACCCCCAGCCCTATTTTTTTATTCCTTAATTTGAAACAGGGTCTCACAAAGTTGCAGAGGGCCTCACTAAGTAGCTGAGGCTGGCAGCGAACCCGGATCCTCTGGTCTCAGCCTCCCAAGTACTAGGATTACAAGTGTGAGCCACCACACCCAGCTTACTTGTTTCTTTAGGGTTTATAAAATACATCTTTATTACAATGTACACTCATGTGTTACTGTACTGATGTGAGTTTTAGGGACTTGGAAGTTGATTAAGGAAAAATATATGACCATAGGTGTGGCAGTAGTATTGCACAAACTTTATTTGTGTGATACTTTCACATATTTGCATGGGAAGGGAGTAGTCCCTGACCTCAAGGGAACTTGTCCAAGAGAGGAGAATCAGAGAGAGGCTTACATATCTAGGTGATATCACTCATCAACCTAATAGGGAATTTTGTGGTCATAGAACTGTGAAAGGCAGAAGTTTGGGGACTTTTATAGCTATAGGATTTCTCTTATGTTTGGTTAGCAGATATTGGGCATAGTTTCATGGGGTATACAAAACAAGTAATCTCTAAGTGGCTAAAAACTTACTCGTTCGGGATGTTTGAAACAATTGGATGTGTATGAATTTGAGTTAAGGATCTGTGGGCTTTTGAGTCAGTGGGTCCCAGCCTGCTGCTAAGAAGTAAACAACCTGCTGGATGATATACAGAGACCATCTTTAACCCATTTATGTAACAATTCATTTCCTTGTCCTCATGTTATTTATGTATTTATTTATTGTACTGAGGGTTGAATCCAGGTGGTTTGTACCTCAGCTACACCCACAACCCTAATTTTTAATTTTTTTTCATCTTGAAACCAAGGACTTACTATGTTGCTGAGGGTCTCGTTAAGTTGCTGAAGATGGCCATGAACCTGAAATCCTCCTGTCTCAGCCTCCCAAATTCTGGGATTACAGGTGGTAACCTAGGCTGGATGGATGTGGCTGGAGAAGGTGGGTCCCTGGGGGTGTGGCCTTAGGGATTTTACTTGTGTCTTTTAATCCCCTTGCTTAATTTCTCTGTCTGTCTCTTGATTCCGGCCTCCATGATGTGAGAAGCAGAGCCCGTGTGCTCTCCCTCTCTCTGCCTTCCACTGCCATGCCCTGTGATCCATAGACTCCAGCCTCACATAGACTGAACCCGGAATCTCCAAGTAACTGTGAGCAAATAAAACTTTCCTCTAAATTGTGTGATCAGGTCTTTTGGATTATAGCAGTGAGTATGTTGATTGAGACATCCAATAACAACAACAACAACAAAATGAATGGAGACATTTCCCTTCATAAATCAGATTTATCCATGGGGTCAAATATGCTTTTAACAAGAATTGTCTTTGCTGTAACACCCAAGGGCTTTGATTGTTTACTATGGGCAGACAGCACTGCATTTGTTGTATAGTCCATTCTCATGTAGTGTCATATAAAACTTGTGAGGTTAGGGAAGAATTCCCAAGCTAATTATAGTCCCTGATCTTTTTGACATGACTTTGCCCAGATAGCATTATGTACTATCCATAGCTTTCTTTGTACATATTAAATAGCAGGCAGGGAAGAGGTCCATGGTAAGTTGTCTCTGGCTACTTGGTTAGTGTAATTTCTTTCTACCTCAGTCAATGTAGCTTGCACTGGAGGGGAAAGGATATCATTATAATTATTAAGAAAAGGGGCCAATGTTTGTAAGGTCATATATTGTTTGGCAGAGTTTACATTTATCCTCATCCCAGGGATTAGTAAAAACTATAATATGATCTTGATAACCTTACAGGTTTTGTTGCTATTGGCTCTGGATTAGGTTATTTTAATTTTGTTGCACCAATCACAAGTTTTTTTGTTGTTATTGGAGGGTGAACCCGGGGCATTCTATCTCTGAGCTACACTGCCTGCCCTATTTTTATTTTTTTATTTTGAAACAGCCTCTTGCTAAGTTGCTGAGGGTCTTGCTAAATTGTTGAGAGTCTCACTACATTGCTGAGGTTGTCCTCAATTCTCCTGTCTCAGCCTCCTAAGTACTGGGTTTACAGTTGTGGGCCTCCATGCCTGGGTCACAAGTATCTTGTTTATAATATCATGTGCATGTTATCACTGGGCATTCCTTAAATGAGACTCCATAGATAGTGGCCCATTGATCTGCATATTTTATGGCACTAGTTCATAATAGTTGCTGTCATCTGATTTGAAGTAAGTTTACTCATGGGGTTTAGACGGCATCTACAAGTAACAAGCAGCATTTTATAATCTGGCTAAGCCAGAATGGGTGTTGTTGGTAGTAGAGATAGGAGGAGGAGCGCAGGCTCAGTGTTGGTGTCTGGTCATGTTAGTAGGATTGGCCAACCCAAATAACCAATCATATGGTTCCTGTTGTCCCAATATATTTCATGTCTTGTGTCTTTCTGTGGTGTGTATGTGGCATGGTGTTCCTAGACACACTTAGTAGTAGGGTATGGATTATCAGAGTAAGGTGATCCAAGATAAATGTGTAGTTGCCACTGGCGAGAGAAGGAGGTTCTTGGGTGAGGTCAGCACAGCTACAGAGGAAGGGTTAAAGTTGAAGGTCATCTGTGGTTGGTGGCAGAGGATTTGATTTTTCCTTGGGTATCACCCAAATGGTGTCCCAGATACTGGTGGCAGGTGGTTTGCTTGGCATACACTGAATGAGGAGCTGATGCAAGTTGAGGATGGCCCCAGAGGTGGAGGTCCATGCCAGCTACAAATTGGGATTGAGGGGATGTGGCTAGGCTCTATATTTTTCTGAGAGAGAAGGTAAAGTTAAAAGTACCAGGTAGATGTTCCTTTGTTGATGTGCCCTGGCATTGATACCCATGTCAATGCCAGGGCTCCCAGGTCCTATGAAAACTGGTAATTCAGTTGTGTGTGGTGTGGTTGTGTACAACAGCGGAGGCTACAACATCTCTGTTGAATAGATATGGTGCAGTTGCACTGTACAGAGGGATGTGAATTTAATATAATCAGAACTATAGGCAATATTTCTTTTGTGGGGCTGGGGATTTGATTCAGTGGCACTCTACCACTGAGCTACATTCCCAGCTCATTTAAAAATTTGAGACAGGTATTTTGTTTTTGTTTTTTCTTTTTTGTGACAGGGTCTCGCTAAGTTGCTGAGGCTGGCCTCAAACCTATGATCCTCCTGTGTCAGCCTCCTGAATAGCTGGGATTACAAGCATGTGCCACCATACTCGGCTTCAGAGGAAAAATTTTTTTTGATGCTGGGGATTGAACCCAGGGGCATTGTACCTCTGAGCTACACCCCCAGCCCTATTTTATTTTTTTATTTGGAAACAGGGTCTCACTAGGTTGCGGAGGGCCTCACTAAATTGCTCTTGTGTTGAAAGCTTGGTCCTCAATGCAGCGATGTTCAGAGGTGGGGCTTTTGAGCAGTGATTGGAACATGAGTGCTCTCACCTCATCAGGGGATTAATCCACTGACGAATTAATAATTTGGTGGCATTATTGGAGGTGGAGACTAGTTGGAGGAAGTAGGTCACTGGGAACATGTACTGGAAGGGTACGTCTTCATCCCTCTCTATTTTTTTTTCTCCTTCCTGTCGGCCACGAGGTGAGTAGCTTTCCTCTACCAAGATGTTTCTGCCTTGGAGTCAGGTGTGAGCCAAAAGAAACTTTTCCTCCTCTATGTTGTTTTTCTCAGGTATTTTGTCCTAGTGACAGAAAGCCAACTAACACAGGGTGGCAGGCTGTAGCTATTCATTTTCTGACCTCCTTATGCCCTGTGTTTGTTCTTTCAGTAAAGAAAGACCAAACTGGACATGGTGGCACATGCTTGGAATATCAGTGCTTGGGAGGTTGAGACAGGAGGATCATAGGTTCGAGGCCAACTTCAGCAACTTAGCGAGGCCCTCAGCAACTTAGTAAGACCCTGTTTTAAAATAATAATAGAATGGGGCTGTGAGTGTAGCTCAGAGGTAGAATGTCCCTGGCTTCAATCCCCAGTAACATGTACACAAAAAAGAAAGAAAAGAAAAGACCATTGATTTTCTTATTTTAAGGATGTAGACTGTCCTCCCTTGAATCTCCATTGAGCAAGGGTTGAAGGTATTTCTGGAGTTCTTCATGAGTTAGCTTTACTGGCAGGCTATGTAGCAATTTCCCCATGGAGTTGTGGTACTTCAGTAGGATTGGATTTTTCTTGATCCTATTGATACCATTTTTATTTTAATAAGGAGGTCACTAGGCTGATTCAATTTTATTGAGAGCTTTCTCCATTATGCAGGGCATAACAGGAATCTTGGTTTGTAGGGTAATTGGTCCAGTAT
>PVJS01055803.1:0-12547 GCA_004027185.1 Glis glis
GGGTGTGTGTGTGTGTGTGTGTGTGTGTGTGTGTGTGTAACGGGTCTTTGTGCTGGTGTATATAGACAGGGTGTGTCCAGCCTGTTTGTATGTCTGGGTGGTGCCTGTCTTTGTGTGTGGGTATGTGAGTGTGAGTGTGAGAGTCGGGTGTGCCTGCTTGTGAGGGAGGAAGTGGGGTTGGAGAGGATTAGTCATTCTGCAGGATTTTGCCTAGCACTGCCAGATGGCTGCTTTCGGCTTTCCTCTGTGCTGGGTGGAGGGGACATCCACTGAGTCCTGCTCTTTCTGGAGGTAGGTGGCTCAGAGAGAGGTGGATGGGTGTCTCTGCCGGCCCTGCCCAGCCAGGGAACAGGGAGAGCCTTGGGTCATTCAGTGTGGGTTGAGAAGATGGGTTTGGAGAGGGGATGTGTGCATGCTCACATGCACACACAGGCTGACATCAGAGGCCCCTGTTGGAGATCTGGAACAGATAAGCCCTGGCATAGCCAGTGAGCCCTTGCTCTCCTCCAATCAGGAGATGGAATGTGGGATGTCTTTTGCCATCTTCCCAAATAGCCTTGGGGTTTTATATCTAGGTCTCAGGGCAGCCGAGGCCTGAAGCTGACATGGGCATGGTGTATAATGCATATATTATATATTTTTGTGCATTCAGAGCTCACCGGTAGCTGCACAGGATTAGTTGCTGCTCACACATCAACCACAAACATATAAATCCATACTCATGAAAGTCTACACCAGCCGGAGCACAGGGAAATCTGTTTTTCTGGTTCTGATCTTTCCTGCTCCCTGTTTCAGTGGCCAGGACATTGCCTAAGAAACAACTCCTCCTACTCCCTTGCTTATCTACCTGGTGTCACCTTGAGCTCACGAAGGGGACTGGCAATAGGCTCACAGACCAGAGCAGAGCCACCAAACCTTCCCCCAGGTGAACCCCTTGGACAGCGTCTTTGAAGACCTCTGACCCTTGTCTCTGCCTTGCAGAAGATGGGTGAATTGCCCCTGGATATCAACATCCAGGAACCTCGCTGGGACCAAAGCACTTTTCTGGGCAGAGCCCGGCACTTTTTCACTGTCACGGATCCCCGAAATCTGCTGTTATCTGCGGCACAGCTGGAAGCTTCTCGGAATATTGTGCAGAACTACAGGTGACCCCCCCCCCATCTGACCCTGTACTCAGGGTCTCATTCCATGCCATTAATCTATTATGTTTTGTACCCGCCTCCCCAAGATTAAGAGTGACCCTGTCCCATTCCACAGTCCCCTCACTCTCTGACCCTATCTGCTGGTGAACACAAAGGATTTTAGGATATTTGGGTTGAGGAAGTGGCATTGCTATTTATGAATGGGAGGCTGCTCTATGCTTCAGAAAGGGGCAATAGGGACCTTTTCCACTGCTGGCCCACTGTCTGCCAGGACAAAGGGGCTCAAAGTAGAGTCCCAAGCAGGTAGGATGGCATCCTTTTTACCTTCAGGAGGAAAAATTTTTGCAACCCCTCCAGCCATTTTTGACCCATTGGAAACCACCATCACCTATGACCCAGCAAAAAACGTGTGACTAGAAGAAGGGAAATCGAAAATAGGAACCTCCACTTCCGGTAGCTTAGGTGCTTCCCTAGAGACAAGGGGCACCTTTATTCTGAGATTGGGGGCCAACATTCCTGGTCCTTTCCCAGAGTTCCCAGTGCAGGGGAGGCAGAACCTAGGATGGCAGATCCGCCCCTAGAACTGCCTGCCTGTTCCTTATCAACTTCTGCAGGGCTGGTATCGTGACCCCAGGGCTCACTGAGGACCAGCTGTGGAGGGCCAAGTATGTGTACGACTCTGCCTTCCATCCAGACACGGGGGAGAAGCTGGTCCTGATTGGCCGAATGTCAGCCCAGGTGCCCATGAACATGACCATCACTGGCTGCATGCTCACCTTCTACAGGCAGGTCTCATCGCGTGTCCCCTTCCTGAGTGCTCCAAGCTAGAGCACAGCTAGGTGCTTCCTCTCTGTACCAACTTGGGTAGAGAATAGTGGGTAGGTCAAGCTGGGTGTGGTGGCACACACCTGTAATCCCAGTACTTGGGAGGCTGAGACAGAATTGCAGGTTTTAGGCCAGCCTCAGCAACTTAGTAAGACTCTGTTTCAAAAAAAAAAAAATTAAGCCGGGTGTGGTGGCGCATGCTTGTAATCCCAGTACTTGGGAGGCTGCGACAGGAGGATTACGGGTTCACGGCCAGTCTCAGTTACTTAGTGAGGCCCTCTGCAACTTAGTGAGACCCTGTTTCCAAATAAAGAATAAAAAATAGGGCTGGGGGTGCAGCTCTGAGGTAGAATGCCCCTGGGTTCCATCCCCAGTACCACCCAAAAAAAAAAAAAAAAATTAAAAAGGGCTGGGAATGTAGCTTGGAGGTAGAATGCCCCTGGGTTCAATTCCCAGTAACCCCCCAAAAAGTGGGTGGGTGGGAGCTGGTGTTAGAATCCCTCCCATTCCTCAGCATTCAGCCTTGAGGGGTCCTCTCATCCCCAAGACAGTGGGTCCACTTGTGTAAGGGGGCATGCAGAGGTTCCCAGAGCAAGTTCTAGGGTCATCATCTGGGGTCCTCCTAAGGGGTTGGGACTTCATTATAGGGGTCCAACGCTGAGGGACACTGTAGAGGGGGGAGAAGTAAGGACTGTATCTTTGTTCCCTCAGGAAGACCCCAACTGTGGTGTTCTGGCAGTGGGTGAACCAGTCCTTCAATGCTGTCGTTAACTACTCCAACCGCAGTGGAGACGCCCCCATCACTGTGAAGTAAGAACCAGTCCCAGGAGGACCTGCAGTACCCTCTTCTCCAGCCCGCTGTGCATTCACCTAGTAGCTCCTGAACCCTGTGGGCTCCCCGTGGCCAGTAGCTCAGCTCTCCTCATAGCCTGTGTCCTCCTCACTCTCCCTAACCAGGGCATGAGGCCGTCTTGTATGTGTATCTTGTATTGTGTATGCTTGGGGGACCTGCTCCCCTTTGAAGGGAGGGCATAGAGCTTCCAGAAGAATTTACACTGGAGCTGGGGGCAGGGGGAGGAAGGCTTTCTCTGCATTGGAGCCACCTTCCTAGCCTCATGCATTGAGGATCTGGCAGGCATGTCCCTAAAGGAAGGAGCCACATGCCGGACTCTTCCCCTCTCCCTTGTGACCTGGCTCTTCCATCCACAGGCAGCTGGGAACAGCCTATGTGAGTGCCACCACGGGGGCTGTGGCCACAGCTCTGGGGCTCAAATCCCTTACCAAGGTAAAGGTCCCCTCTCTACTGCTCCCCCGCCCACATTCATCCACCTCCTTCTTCTCCATTACCCTCAAGTCCTGACCTACAGGCTGCCACACCTCTCACAAGAGTCCCTGCCCACTCCATGACCCTGGGAGTCACTAAACACCTCCTTTCCTCCTCCAGCACCTACCTCCTTTGGTTGGCAGATTTGTGCCCTTTGCAGCTGTGGCCGCTGCAAACTGCATCAACATCCCCCTGATGAGGCAGAGGTGAGTGGCACCTGCATGCCCAGTGTGCTCGCAGCACACCATCCAGCCATGCAGACCAGACCAGCACAGGGACAATCTTCTCCCTAACTGGACATGAGCTGCTGAATCTGTTTCAGTCTGACCCTATGTTTCAGAACAACCCAGTCCCAGTGTATGAGAAATGGCTCCCAGGTGCCATGAGACTGAAGAAGGAGGCAAGCAGAGCCAGGATTGTACAGAGCACAATTTATTTGGGACTTATTAACAGAAGCCCTGTCCCAGGCCACAGCAAGATCAGCGAATCCCCATGATTGGGCCAGAAGGAGGGGCATCTATAATGGTCAGGACAAAAGTAACTTAATCCAAGTAAAAATGTACCTGATTTATCTTAAGCTAATATCGAGGACATCAAGCACATTCCTGGCAGTGACAGCACCAGTGTCTGGGTAGTAAAGTGCCACACATCACTGTAATGGCTTTATTTACAGTATTGTGGGAAACTATGAGGGAAGGCTGACCAGGGTTACTCAGGGGCAATCACTCATGGTGGTTGTGACTCAAGATGGCTGTAGTCATGTCAGGCTGAGTCAATACAGCCTGGAATCCTTGGGTGGGAGAACCAGCACTCTGACTCCTGCTCCCCTCCCCCTGCACTCGCTCCCTCCCTCTCCAGGGAGTCTCACTAAGTTGCCCAGACTGGTCTCAAACTCTCAATCCTCCTGCCTCAGCCTGCCAAGTTGCTGGGATTACAGGCATATGCCATCATGCCTGGCCTGGCTGGGAAGCAGCCTTTGAGTCTAGAACATGTGAGGGCTCTGGAGAGCAGCTGCTCACTCCAGCTTGTAGGTGGGCCTTGGGGCCCACAATCTGACTGTAGCCCCCTTCTCTTCCTAGGGAGCTGCAGGTGGGCATCCCAGTGACTGACGAAGCAGGCCAAAGGCTTGGCCACTCAGCAACTGCGGCCAAGCAGGGAATCTTCCAGGTGGTGATATCAAGAATCTGCATGGCGATTCCCGCCATGGGTGAGGCAAGGGTGGCTGGGTGGGGCCTGGGAGGCTTTGAGAAGGGAGGCTGAGGTTTTCAGGGGGGTTTTGGAACTTGGGAGCTGTAAGACTCTGGAGAGAGTGGGAGGAGTTAAGAAGGGGGTCCCCCTCCTTAGGGTTCCCAATTTTCACTCCACGAACTCCCTTTCTCCCTGCCCTGCGCTCCCCTCAGCCATTCCCCCTGTGATCATGGATACGCTGGAGAAGAAAGACTTCCTGAAGGTAGGTGACTCCCCTCTCCCACTTTGGAAGTGGTGGTGCCTGGGAGAAGAGGTGGCCAGTCCCCAGCCCGCTCTCCTCCGGCCTGACTCTAAGGCTTGCCACTCCTGTCCCTGCACCTTCATTCATTCTGCAAGAATGAATGGGACTGGAGTAAAGGGACATTGAGGGAGCAGGTAGAGAAGACTAGGAAAGAGAGGAAATAGTTTCTCTCCTGAAGGAAACTGGTGTCACTTTGGAGGCCTCTGGCACACACAGGAATGGATTGTCATAGTCACAATGACATCACACTCATGCTATCATCCACTAACAGCTCCCCCCCACACACACACAAATTCACAAAGAGTACAGGAATACAAGGCACCTGAGCAAGGAATACAAGATCTGGCTCATCATTGAATCATTTATTCATAAAGACCCACTGAGCACCAATTATGCACCAGACATGTTTTAGGATTGCAAAACCAGCATGGAACAGATGCTCCATGTCCCTATCCACATGAATTTTATAGTCTAGCGCAGAAACCAATAAACAAAGAAGCAACCAATAGGCCGGGCGTGGTGACGTGTGCCTGTAATTCCAGTACTTGGGAGGCTGAGACAGGAGGATCACAGGTTTGCAGCTAGCATCAGCAACTTAGCAAGGCCCTCTGCAACTTAATGAGACCCTGTTTCAAAATAAAAAAATAGCCGGGTGTGGTGGCGCACACTTGTAATCCTAGTACTTGGGAGGCTGAGACCGGAGGATCCGTGTTCGCAGCCAGCCTCAGCTACTTAGTGAGGCCCTCCGCAACTTAGTGAGACCTGGTTTCAAAATAAAGTATAAAAAGTAGGGCTGGGGTGTAGCTCAGAGGTAGACTGCCCCTAGGTTCAATCCCCGGTACCGCAAATAAATAAATAAATAAATAAATAAATAAATAAATAATAAAAAATAGGGCTGGGGGTAGCTTGGAGGTAGAATGCCCCTAGGTTCAATACCCAGTTCTACACACACACACAAAAGCAACCAAGAAATATATAATTTTAAGTTGTGATATGTGCTTTGTAGGAAAATAGTGGGATGGTGTAATTGAGACTAATGGGGGAGGACAGTTTTGATAGGGTGGTCAGAGAAGGAGACTTTGAAGACTCAAAGGATGAGGAGACAGGCAGGCAAAGAGCTCAGAGAAGAGTGTTTCAGGTATTGAGAACAGCCAGTGCAAAGGCTGGAGGCAACAACCGCATTGCACATTTGAGGAACAGAATGGTGCTCCCATGGCTGGAGTGAATGAGAAGGGTGTGCCGAGCAGGAGATGTGTTTGGAAAGGGACAGGTTCATGTCACTGGGTAAGAGGAAGTGAGTGGAGCTTCAGAGGTGGCTTCCTGAGGAAACCAGCTCCTGGAGGAAGTGAGGGAAGAGGAAGAGGGTCGGATGTGCCATGGGAACCAGAGGTGAGAACGTGTGAGGGGATGTTGGGAAACAGGCCTGGCTGGAGCGGAAGGTTCCCATCAGCTCTGTCATGGGCTTGGCAGAAAGAAAAAGGCCCCATGATCAGGGCTCAAAGGCAGAGCTGGTGGGATACAGCCATGGTAGGTAATATGGGATGGAGTTAGGGAGGGAAGGGGCAGCAGCCATTCCATCATCTCTCTGTCTCCCACAGCGCCGCCCCTGGCTGGGTGCGCCCCTGCAGGTGGGACTGGTGGGCTTCTGGTAAGTGTGCAAGGAGTTAGTGGGGGCACTTGGGAGCGCCTTTTCCGTGGTGGATGTGGGTAGGTATTTACTGCCTTTAAGATGTTTATATACATCATTCATTCATACATTCAGCTTAGAAACCCGTAAGGCTGTGTGTTAGGGGCTGGTCCCTGTCCTTGAAGGTTGAGTTAGTTGAGGGATTCCAGGCTTCATCCACCAGGGAAAACCATGGAAATATACCCTTTGGTACCATCCAGGAGGTTTTTGCCCATTTAATTCCTGATTCTAGCCAGGCATGGTGGCACACGCTTGTAATCCCAGTACTTGGGAGGCTGAGATAGGAGGATCACAGGTTCGCGGCCAGCCTTGGCTACTTAGGCCCTCCACAACTTAGTGAGACCCTGTTTCAAAGTAAAGAATAAAAAATCGGGCTGGGGGTGTAGTTCAGAGGTAGAATGCCCCTGGGTTCAATCCCCAGTACCGCAAAAAGGGAAAAAATCCTGATTCTGCCACTTTTTGGCCATGGGGCTTTGGATCAGTGCTCAGGAGGCTCTTTACCCAGCCAGAACCTAAGGTAGGGCTGGGTTTAATGAATCTCCACCCCTAGGACTGGGGTGTAGCTCAGAGGTAGAGTGCCTGCTTAGCATGAATGAGGTCCTGGGTTTATCCCCAGCACCACAAAATAGATAGATGATAGATAGATAGATAGATAGATAGATAGATAGATAGATGGATGGATGATAGATAGATAGATAGATATGGATGATAGATAGATACAATCTCTATCCCTAGGGGCTTTCTCCATGGGGTGGGGTACATGGAGGGAACACCCCTAGGCCAAAGTTTCACAAACCTTTCCAACACTTTTCTCCCCAGCCTGGTATTTGCCACCCCCCTGTGCTGTGCCCTCTTCCCCCAGAAGAGGTAAGTGCTGCCCCTGGGCTTGGCTGGGAACTCTGCACAGCTCTCCCTCTCTCTGGATCAACTGACCCTGGGGTCCGTCAGTGTGTACCCAGAAGCCTCAGGCACTCATTTGATTTTGGGGGTGGGGGATGACCCTGACCAGCCCTTCTGTAAGCAGAAGGGGAGGATTCTTTAGCCTGGGAGGAGGAGGATGGTGATCTCTGGGCCTAAGGGGTCGGTCCTGTGCTGTTCTGTTGCAGCTCCATACACGTGAGCAGACTGGAGCCCGAGCTGAGAGCTCAGATCCATGAGCAAAACCCCGGCATCGAGGTGGTTTACTACAACAAGGGGCTTTGAGGAGGGTCAGCCCTGTCCCCTTCCTTGCCTCCCTGGGATGCTGCTTTTGTGCCTCCTTTCCCATCTATGCCACTTGCCCACCTGCCTGGTTCTGGGCACGGGGCTTGGTGGGGGAGCAGCCGTTGAGACCAGCAATCCATCAGGCTGGGGGAGGAGGTGCCCCCATAAGCCTTTTTCTTTCCTCTCTTGTTTCAAAGAGCAGGGTCGCATAACCTCTCCCTCTTGTGCTTGTGTCTGCATACGTACATATGTGATACGTGTGTGCTTATACATTTGGTCCTGGAAGCTAAGAGCAGACATGCTATCTTGGGATGTTCTGATATCTGACTTCCCTCCTCAGCTTCCTTCCCACCTACCAGCAAGCCAGGTTATAGATGGGACTTCCTTCTCTAAACTGTTCCACTGGCCAAGTCGTTTCTGGCAGCACATCACCCCTTCTTCACATAGGAGGAGCCCCAGGATCTCAGGACAGAGACTGAGGGCCACTAGCAGGTCAAACTGGGCTGAATCCTTCAGGATTCGGATACCTGGCTCCTGAAGCTGGCTCAGGACCAGGGCTGGAAGAGGGTGCTGTGTTGGGATCAGGGAGGGAGGGAGGGGGGCTTATGCATCCCTCAGTGCCATCCCTGATATCCTGGAATAGGTCCATTTCCTCTCCTCTCCTCTACCAGAACAAAGGCATGTCAGTACCCTGCACTGCCCTTGCTGTCTCCACGCCCCCATGCTACATGGGCGTCTTTAGGTACAATTTGAGGAGTTATTGGTCTGCTCTGATGTCATGACCTCAAACACAAATCTGACAATCCCAACTCCTCCCTCCACCGGAAACCACACAGGCAGGCCAAGCTTTCCCCTTTAAGGAGCTGCTGCCACACCCACTCACATAGGGAGGCATGTGGGAATGGTGCTTAAACCCCACAGGCCCCAAGCGCACAATCTAAAGACAGGGAATTCTGTGTCCCATTGACCCTTGTTAGACATTCGCCACAACCCCCACCTTAGCTCCTTCCCTTTCTTTTCCTTTTTTTTTTTGTGTGTGGTACTGGGGACTGAACCCAGGGCCTCGCATATGCTAGGCAAGTGCTCTACCACTGAGCTACACCCCCAGCCCCCAGCCCTTCCTTCTCTTTCTGAGGCTTGACCCTTCTCCCTCTGCCCTCAACTCCAAGAAGAAGAAGGGTCCAGGCATCAATGGCTGGGCCAAACGGGAGATAGCTTGGGGATGGAATGGGTGGTGGTGAATCCAGAGAGTAGAGTTAGGTCTCAACTCCAGCTCCCATGACCTCTGGCTGAAGAGTGGGTGGGGCAGATGAAAGGCCCCCAGTGGGATCCTCTAACACTTTCCCACTCCCCATAATCCACTGCCCCCAGTGGTAACAGCTACGATTCCATGGTTAGTCAATAAACTGTAAACCTGTCTACTTCTTGATCTTCACTTGATTCCATGTCCTGAGTGCCCAGGAAGACTCCTGCCTGAAGCCTTCCTTCTCCCCAAAGTCCTGGTCCCTACCTGTCTGTAGGGAGCCTCATATCCCAGCAGAGGGCGCTCTGATCTTAGAAAATCAGCACTTATGTTAGCATCTTTATTCTCTCTGAAGATAACAGTCCTGCCTTCATTTCCCTTTTCACTAGTGGGGTCGATTGCCTGCTTACATATCATTTCAGGCTCTGGGATTCTTGGTTTCCTTCAGGCATTTGGCATAGGATGGTGACATCTGGTTCCCAAGGAGACCTCTGGAGAGGTAGAGGAGAAGGCCAAGGACTGCCCAGTTCCTTCAGAGAGAAGCAGTTAGGGCACCAACACTATCCATGTCCCCATCAACTCACCGTGGAAACATGACTGGCAGGAGCCCCTTGACAGTTACCACTTCCTACCATCCTGGGCCCTCCTCTCCCTCCCTACTTATGTAATCCCCCCCCCCCGCCCCGGGAATAATGAGATTGAAACTTCATGCCTAAGTACAGCTGGTAAGAGCCACAACAGATTATAGCTGCCACTCCTCCCCTAAGTCATAGCTTTGGTAGATACAAGACAATAAACATAATTGAGTCTATACTAAAATCCATTCCCCACTCCCTGCAGAGAAATAGCCCTCACCTTTCCTTTTCCAGCCCAAACCTTTAGGGCTGAATGGTCTCATGGTGGCCCTAAGGAAAGCCTGGCCTTAGTGAACCTTGGGCACTCATTCATCTTGGGGGTAAATAGAGGTTTGCTTGTGAGGAAGGCAGGGTGACACCAGCCCTTGTTCCTTGAGTCCTGCTGTGTGGTGCCAGGCTCAAGCCAAGTGCTTTCCATCCATTATCTCTCCTTTTGTATGTGTGTATGTGTGTGGTACTGGGGATTGAACCCAGGGGCATTCTACCTCTGAACTATACCCCTCAGCCCTGTTTTATTTTTATTTTGAAACAGGGTCTCACTAGGTTGATGAGTCTCACTACTTGCTGAAGCTGTCCTCGAACCCGCGATCCTGTCTCAGCCTCCCAAGTACTGGGATTACAAACCTGTGGCACCATACCCAGATCCATTATCTCTTTTAATTTTCACAACCAAGCCGGGTGTGGTAGTGCATGCTTGTAATCCCAGTACTTGGGAGGCTGACAGGATTGTAGGTTCATGGCCAGCCTCAGCAACTTAGTGAGGCTCTCAGCAACTTAGTGAGACCCTGTTTCCAAATAAAAAATAAAATAAAATAGGGTTGGAGGTGTAGCTCAGAGATAGAATGCCCCTGGGTTCAATCTCCAGTACCATACACACAAAAAAACTTCACAATCATCCCTGGGAGTCAGACATGTTATGCACATTCATATGTGTGTGTGGGGGGGGTACTGGGAATGGAACCCAGGAGTGCTCCCCTGCCCTTTTTTTTTATTTTGAGACAGGGTCTCACTAAGTTGCCCAGGCTGACCTCGAACTTGCGATCCTCCTGTCTCAGCTTCCCTAGTAGCTGGGATTTCAGGTATGCACCACCACACTCGGCTTATTTGCTTATTTTTAGCAAAATCATAGGTTTTGAGACATTTAGAAAGTCGCCCACAGCTACAGCACAGGGTTCAAATTGAGGTCGGTGACTCTGAAGCCACTGTGCTATCCTTCCTCTCACCTGTCAGCAAAACCTGAGGTCATTTTTTTGGTTCCTTTGACATTCCAGGGCATCTTCTCCCTAGGCCCAGTTTGTTTACAGACCAGCAAAACTGACTGATCCACAAGTGTACACAGACATTTTACTAAAGTCAATAAGGAGTTTCCAAAATTAAGAGTTAGTTTGTGTGATGCTGGGGACTGAACCCAAGACTTTGCGCATGCTAGACAAGTGCTTTACCACTGAACTACACCTCCAGACCTTTTAAAAGTATTATTTTGAGACAGAGTCTTGCTAAGTTGCCCAGGGAGGGCTTATATTTGTGATCCTCCTGCCTCAGCCTCCCAAGTAGCTAGGATTTCATGTGTACACCATTGCATTGCATCCAAATTTGAGAGTCTTATAGCCTGCACATAAGCAAAGATTCCCATTCTTGATTAAATATGGGACAACACTTAAGATGACCAGTTTCAATGTCATCCTATCCTGCCAGTCAGACTAGCACTTCCCACCAAGCCTGTGGATCCCTGGGTCAACTCTGGAAGTCTCTTTCTGCAGTTAAGCTTTGGCCTTTGGGAATCCTCTTGAAAAGAAGCCTTGCACTTTCACTGGAGAATCTATGCAGGATAAATCCATTTGGGAAGTGAGGTGCATGAATTGCTGCAAAATAAAACTGATAAGAATGCTTTATAACATAATTATCTGTGCTCTGTGGATAATGCTAAACCACATCAGAGAGAAAACTGGCAGGGCACCATCAGTGGGCCAGTGCTTTCCTCTCAGCTCTCCTTCCTAGTAAATGCAGCAAAACTCAAGCAACACAGCACCTCACAAGCTCTCTAAGGACAAATCCTAGCCAGGTACACTCTCCAAACTGCCTCCACCCACATACTTTAATTTTCTTCCAAAATCAGCATTTGTGGGGGGGGGGGCAGCACTATCTCGTTGGACCTCCCCTCTTCCAGGGCTCAGAGTTCAAGACCTTCTCTGGGAACCTGTTTGATGTCCTTGGCTTTCCCTCCCCAATCTTCCTCCTTTTGTCTGGCCTCATCTGCTTCAGAGCCTCCACCCTGCCTATTACTAAGACCAGAAAGAAGACCACAACCCTCCTGGCCCACGTTCTAAGGGGAAAATGGTTTGGGTTCTGTAGTCCTAGCACAGCCTGGCCATAGGGTGGGAGTCAAGTGGTGGGATTCTTTCTTGGATCACTGGGACTAAAGAGGCAGGCCGGCATCCTAAGGACAGGAGGTTAGGGCCAGCTTCAGCTCTGGCCCTTTGGTGTTGTGCCAGTCAGACTCTTGACTAGTCCCGCCTGGTCCGTGCCCTAAGGGTCAAAGCAAAGCCCCTCTTCCTCCGGTTAGGCCAGAACGCTTCAAGCCCCGCCCCCACGGCATATCAGTCATCGTCAAGCCACGCCCCTGGACGGCCCGCGTAGAAAGGCCCCGCCCCCTGCTGTGGATGCTGTCACTCAAAGCTAGGCTTGGTTTCGCCTCGTTCCTGTTTCCTGGGCAACGGCTTTATAGCCACGCGCCGCGAGTCCCGCTCCCCTTTCCTTGTCTGAGCTTGGAACCCGCGCCTCAGATCCACTTCCTGCAGACCTCGGTCCTGGGCCGCTAAATCAGCCAAATCCCCCTCCTTCCTTTCCAGTTCCGAAACCAACAAGAGGCCCAGCGCCCGCCCTTTGACTTCCGGCCCGGAAATCCGCGGGGTTTTCGAGGAATCCCGCGAGGCCTCCTCGAACCCTGATTTTTTTCAGCCGCCTCCAAGCTATTGGATCTCGCTCCCGCTCAGGCTACC
>PVJS01055804.1:0-12553 GCA_004027185.1 Glis glis
TAGAACGCCCCTGGGTTCAATCCCCGGTACCGCAAAAAAAAAAAAAAAAATTATATGGCTGGTGTAGTGGCATACGCTTGTAATCCCAGTACTTGGGAGGCTGAGACCGGAGGATCTGGGTTTGTGGCCAGCCTCAGCTACTTAGTGAGGTCCTCTGCAAATTAGTGAGACCCTATTTCAAAATAAAGAATAAAAAATAGGGCTGGGGGTGTAGGTCGGAGGTAGAATGTCCCTGGGTTCAATCCCTAGAATAAAAAAAAAAATTATACAGATGCTGCCATTGAAAATATTTAGTCTTATTGAATATTAATTGATTTAAGTTTCGTAGTGATAGTACTAAAAAGATTTATTTAATCAGCAATATTTTGATTAAACTAACTTTGTGCTGTTTAAGTACTCACCAAGTGGAAAAGAATTTGAGAAGTACATGATTATATAAGATCATTCTTTGTTTTATCCATACTAATTTGTGCTCAATTATAAAACCATCACAATAGAAATGGAAGAAAGGCGTATTGTGCTTACATGTTTTTGTACCTGTGCATTAGATTTGATGACATGGTCACTGCTCTTATTCAGAATATGAGTGGAAAAGTAGAATAAAAAACATTTATAGAAGGGCAAAAAATGCATTATTTCCATGTTAATTGAATGCATATAAGAAAGGAATACATTGCATTATAAAAGATTGAGGGGAAAATTTTCCTCTATAGAATGTGTTATTTGATGCAGACAAAAAGTCAGATTAGATCAGAATAATGAAGGCATTAGTTCCTCTTCATGCAAATCTAAAGTAAATAAGAACACCAAGAATTTCAACTTTCATAACTATCAATTTCATGTTATATTAGCACTTGCAAAAAATGTTTAGCAAATAATAAACAGCTGATTTTTCTACTTTTTTAAATGAATACTAACTTTGTCTCTGAACTTTTATGGATTTAATAACTAGAAAAAAGAACATGGCTTTATCCCTATAAGAATTATTAAGATCTCTTTAATGTATTAATTCATAATTTATCAAGATATAAAAAGTCAGCATTGGGGAAAGTTCCTTTTTACACCAGATAGTGAAAAATAATGTTAGCTTTCTAGTAAAGTCACTGACAGGATAATCATGATGGTAACTCATAGGCTACATTTGTTCTATTGTTAAACATCTTATTTATTTTTTAACAGCAGTACAGGCTTTCCTGGGATAAAACCTGCAGTAGGGGGTCTCCAGTGAAATATGGAGGCCATGTCCTCTTACAGACTAGAAGTATATTTATAGAATTTATTTAAGGGGAGATTCCACAGAGCAGGGGCAGGGTAGCTATGGGTAGCTACTGCCAAGGGGGATTACTAAGGGGAGATTCTATGCAAGGGTCTCCTGAGGCAAGTCTTAGGTAAGACAGTGGGGACATCTTTGGTAAGCAGGGGGGAGGGTGTATTAAGCAAGACTTGGGAACTTTTGGTAAGCAAAGAGACTTGCAGAATGACACGTCTTCACAAGATAGAGTCACTTTCATTCGAAATCCTAACATTTTACTCTTTCTCTTAATAGAAAAGAAGGGAGGTGGTTAGGGTTGGAGCAAAGCATCCAGTCTCTTCCATATCTGCTTCTTGTGGAACAGGGATGTCGCAGTCAGTGGGGTTGGGTAGACTTTGGTACCTGTGCTACCTGGGAAGGAGAACAGTGCTTACGTGTCTCTGAGTGGCAGTTTGGATGGTGGAGCCAAGCCTTCATGAGTAAAAATTATTTCAAAATCTAGCATTGTCCAATAGACGAGGTAAGGTTCTGATATTATTTTAGTTGTTTCTATTGGTATTTTATACTGAAAAAAGCTATAAATATGTTTCATTTAAATAAAATTCAATTCACCTTATAAGAAACTTTCATGCCCCAAAATTCTGATAAGAATCTGACATGTGAGTCCATTAAGTACTATCCAAGCCAAATTTATAATTATATTTGCATTCATTTCCTAGCATATTACAGTGTACTACTTTCAGATATAAATTTCTAGTTTATTTAAATAAATTTCTACCCTGCACATAATCTTCAAATGGCTTAAAAAAAACTTTTGAGTCAAATCTCAAATTTTTTTCCACTTGGTGAGTACTTAAAACTAAAAATGAATGCAATATTTGTCTATATTACTGTAGTAAATTGAAACTTTTAGGATATTAAGATCATTCATTCAATAAATAATATATCATATTTACATTGTATATTATTTATTGTACATATGCATATATGTGAGTATATAGTTCTTCTGGCATAATATTTGTGTGTTTTTCTTTCTTATCAGTTTATATACTACTCAGATTATGACAAGCTATAAAATAACTTCCTGAAAGAATTTTCTGGCATATCAATTTACCCCTGCAGGATAGAATGGCTCCAGTAATATACGATGTAGCACTTGCCTGGTACTATATGAGATAATCCAGGAGTAAAATAGTATTCTTAGATTTATTTGAATTGTTTTGTAAAATTAGCAAGCTTTTCCTGAAAAGAACCAGATAGTATTTTGGGCTATGTGGGCCATATGATCTGTCACTACTCAGGTTGTTTTCCAATAAAACTTTATCAGAAACAAGAAGCAGGCTTGATTACCTGCAGACCATATTTTGCCCATCCCTGAATTATTCTAATACTAGCTCCAATTATTATTAAAAAATACAAAAAAATCTGGAAGGCAAATTGATGGTCTATGCTATTCTATTTGATGGCAATTCTTATTTTGGTCTAAAAGAGTCAAAGATATAGTAACTAGAAGAGCTGAGAACAAACAGCAATGTTCAAATTTTCTACATCAACAACAGCAGGAAACAGTAATGACTATAATTACTTTTGGAAATTTGGGAGAGCAATATATAATTAACTTGACTGCACATTTATTTTGTGGAAAGAAATTATTTTTATTTTTTATATGAAAAATGAAACACATGAGGCTGGGGGCTTTAAAATAATACTTATTGAGTGATTAATATGTAGTAAGAAATATCCTCTATGTATTAACTCACACATCCTCAAAACAGCCCTGAGAGGGAGGTATTACTATGAATATATTTTTTTGCAAATGATAAAGTTGAGGTATAGAAATTTCTAAAAATTACCCAATGATGCATCCAGAACTTGACAGACACTATTCAAACCCTGGGAATTTGACTGTACAATCTGCTGCAGTTCAAATGAGGCTTGTTTGTCTGTTTTATGTTCATGATTGCAGTTTCTAAGCTCTTCGTCATTAGAAAGCAGTTCCCTCTCTGGGTTTTCGTTTTCTCATGTGTGTCATGACTAGCTTGAAAAGTAGAAATCCTTTGTAAACTATCATGATTAAATGCATTAAAGGTATTCACTTTATAAATTTTTTGAGCTTTTAATTTAATCACCTTATTTTAAAATAAAATGTTATTCAAGCCGGGCATGTTTTTGCATGCTTGTAATCCCAGTAATTGGGAGACTGAGACAGGAGGATTGCAGGTTCTAGGCCAGCCTCAGCAACTTAGAAAGGCCCCCAGCAACTGAGTGAAACCCTGTTTCAAAATAAAAAATAAAATAGACCTGGGATAGTAGCTTGGAGGTAGAATGTCTCTGGGTTAAACCTTTAGTACCAAAAATAAAAATGAAATTAAATAAAATGTTATTCAGATGTTCTAAACTCATATGCATTTTGTCTATATGAATACCTATTGTTAGAGGGTATAATGCCTTTTCTGGAAAGAGATTAAAATATCAGAATCTTAATACAATTGTATAGAGAAAATGGAAATTGAAGTCAGAGGACAAGATTTGAGTCACATCTATTGTTTCTTTCAAAATTGCTAATGTTTAGTTGTTTTAAAAAAGAGAAACAGGGAACTATGAAAGAATTACTATGAGGTGAAGTGTTTCAGTATATGAATGCTGATACTGCTGATTTGGCCTGCATAAATATCCTGTAATTTTTTAAAGAAACTACTTATCAATAAATAAATTCATGTTAAATGGTGACACTGTATCAGAGATTAAGAGTGTATACAGTTGAATGAATCTTGGTTTCAATGGTGGTTCCAACATTTACAACTTAAACAGCTACTCAAGAAATAAACTAATAGGATTTTCTTCAAATAGAAATAAGGTTGGAGAATATTACTTAAGATGATAAAAATAAGATAAGGCATAAAAGTCCTATTTAAACAAAAAATGTATAATGGACATACCTGTATTTTTATAAACATCAAAAATCACTTAATTACATGTCATTTACATTTATATTTTCATGAGGAACAGCATTCCTTTACCAAAATAAGATACCACATCCTTGAATAAATCACTTAATTTTGATTTCACTTATTTATAAATTATATTTGTTTTTATTCATATAACTTGCAGTATACCATGAAAGAACTTTTGCCTAAATTTCTCCATTTCTTGCTTACAAGAGTGCTTTAAATTTATTGTCATTATTGTACTGTCATTATTATTATAGTGCTTAATATTATATAATATGCCTTAAATGTACTGTCATTATTATTATAGTGCTTAATCAACAATTATACATCAGAAAATGGAGGAAGTGGGGAAATAGGAATGCTTATACACTGTTGCATTGTTGGAGGGACTGCAAATTAGTACAACCACTACAGACATCAGCATGGAGGTAGCTCAAAAGACTAGAAATGGAACTATCATATGACCTAGGTATATCACTCCTCAGTATCTTCTGAAAAGAAAGTCAGGACACAATAGTATTACATGCATATCCATGTTTATAGCAGCAAAATTCACAATAGCCAAATTATGCAACCAACATAGGTGTCTGTCGACAGACAAATGGATAAAGAAAATTTGGTATATGCATGCAATGGAATTTTACTCAGCCCTAAATAAGAAAAAAAAAAATATCATTTGCAGGAACAAAGATGAAATTAGAGAGTATTATGTGAAGTGAGATTAGCCAGTCTCAAAAGGCCAAGTTTTATCATATATGTGGAAGCTAGAAAGAAAATTGGGAAAACAATGGGACTTCAGATAAATGAGGAGAGAGATAAGAATAATAGTGGAAAGATATTAGGGGAAGGAGGTGGGGAAGAAGAAGAAAAAGTGGATGATGAAGGAAACAGTTCAAATAATACTGTGTCCATATACAATGGTATCACTACCATTCTCATTAACATGTATGGTGAGGGGGAAGTGAGGTGGGATCTGAAGAAAAGCACACCAAAGTGCATGTGTGTCTGTATCACTTTGAACTTTACTGTGATGTATAATTACAATGCACCAAAGTATATTTTAAAAAAGAACTTATATAAGAAATCATTACATTTATGGCCAATTCCTATTTGATATTATGTCAGGGTAATTTTTTGTGTGTGGACTGGGGATTGAACCCAGGGGCATTCTACTTCTGAGCTACACCCAAAGACCTATTTTATTATTATTATTATTATTATTATTATCATCATCATTAATTATTTAATTCAAAACAGGATCTCTCTAAGTTGCTGAGGTTGACTAAGAATCCGAAATCCTTCTATCTCAGCCTCCCAAGTACTGGAATTACAGGCATGCACCACCATGCCTGGCTGTGCCAAGACAATTTAATGGGAAAAATAATCTTTTCAACAAATGGTGCTGGGACAACTGATTATACATTTGCAAAGAAAATAATAATAATAACTTAGACTGCTATCTCACCAATGTGAAAAATTATTAATAATGGATTATGGAATTAAATGTAGGAAATAAAAGAAGAAAACATAAGAAAAAAATCTTCAAGACCAATGGGTTAGGCAAAAGCTTCTTAGGAAAATAAAGACACAAGCTAATAAAGACAGAATAAGGTAAATTTGACTTCCTTGATAGGAAAACTTTGGTGCATCAAAAGACACTGGCAAAGAAATGAAAAGAAATTTCACAGCTGGAAGAGGATATTTGCAAATTATATCTCTGTTAAGATAAGGGACATTCATCCAGAATATGTAAAGAATATTTATAACAATTAAAAGAATCTGAATAGACATTTCTCCAAAAACATACAAATGGCCAATAAGCACATGCAAAGACACTTAACAAAATTATTAGGAAAATGCAAATCAAAACTACAATGAGATACTATGTCCCACTCAGTAGGATGACTAAAACCAAAAGGACAATAATGAATTTTGGTGAGGATGTGTAGACACTGAAAATCACAAGCATTGCTTTTGGCATTGTAAAGTGGTTCAGATACTTGGGAAACAATTTGATAGTTCCTAAACACGCTGAAGATTTGACTCAGCAATTTAACTCTTAGTGAGATCTCAAGTTAATCAAAAGTACATATCCATACTAAACCTTGTCCATAAATGTCAGTAACAGCATTATCTTAATAGCCAAGAGTGGAAACAACACAATGCCTTTACCTGATGGAAGGATAGACAATAAAACATGAGGTGTTTTCATACAATGAAATATTTAGGTGCAAAATATAGATGCTACATGCTATACCCAGGATAAATCTTGAAAGCATTATTCTAAGGAAAACAAACCAGTAACAAAAGGTCACATATAATTCCATTTATGTAAAATGTCCAAATTAGGCAAAAACCTAGAGACAAAATGTCAATTACTGGTTACCAGGGGCTGGGTGCTATGAAATGATATATGACTGCTAACAGGTATAAGGTTTCCTTAGGAAATGATAAAATGTTCCAAAATTAGATAGTAGAGATGGTTGTGCAATTTTGTACACTGAATTATGCAATTAAAGTGACTAAATTTATAGTATATGCATTATATCTCAAAGTATTTTCAGAACACAATGAAGTGGTTCATAATAATTTACATGATTAAACATGTTAAAACCCAAGAGAAAATATATTTATTTATGTAATAGATAAACCCATCCCAAATATAAAATTCTCTATAGTTTAGTAATAAGTGATATCAAGACAAAAATTATTAGCTATTGGAATGTACATACTGAGCTCTGAAAATAAAAATGTTTATTTTCAACATATTACAAGCCTTCTTGGATACATTTATCAAAGAAATCATCTTCCAAAATTTCAAGTGTCAACATGTCTGCTCAGTTCCTAATCTTTTTCTTTCTTTCTTTCTTTCTTTCTTTCTTTCTTTCTTTCTTTCTTTCTTCTTTCTTTCTTTCCCTTCCTTCCTTCCTTCCTTCCTTCCTTCCTTCCTTCCTTCCTTCCTTTCTTTCTTTCTTTCTTTCTTTCTTTCTTTCTTTTTTTCTTTTTTTTGTGTATGTGTGTGTGGTGCTGGGCATTGAACCCGGGGGCATTCTACCTCTGAGCTACACACCCAGCCCTTTTATATTTCTTATGTTTTGTTTTGAAACAAGGTCTCACTAGGTTAGTGAGAGTTTCACTACATTGCTAAGTTTGTCAGTTCCTGATCTTCATTGAATATTTGCACCACAAAATACCAATGGGATAACTCTAAATATGTGCCAGAATTCTTCTAATTAGCATAGAATATATCAAAAAGTCAACAAAAATATTAAACCTAAAAAGTAGATACATGTAAAAATGTTATGACTTCAACCATAATCAAATATGTATGTACCATTGCCATTTTAATGCCCTTAAATAACCCAATACCTACGTTAGAAACTAATTACCTCCTATAATGAAAACCAGAAGTGCTAGTTAATGCAAAAAGTTTAAGAATTACAAATCTTCCTGGTGTGGTGGTGCATGCTTGTAATCTCAGTACCTGAGACATGAGGATTGCAGGTTCGAGGCCAGCCTCAGCAACTTAGCAAAGCCCACAGCAACTTAGTGAGACCCTGTTTCAAAATAAAAAAAAATAATAAAATAGGGCTGGGGGTGTAGCTCAAAGGGAGAATGTCCCTGGGTTCAATCTCTGTACCAAAAAATAAATTACAAATCTATAGTTTATTGGCGAGAAAACCAGATTTAAAATTTGAATGGTTGGGATTAAAAACCAGCTCTACTACCTTCACAAATAAAATTGATTCCTGTATATTGTTCTTGCCTTAATTCTCTGTGGCTCTTTCTTTCTTATATTTTTAAAAAAAGAACATAATACTTAGCACTAAATATTTCTGTGAGGTATAAATGAAAATAAAATGTTGAAAGTGCCTGATATATGATGGGAAACCCATTACAAGTTATAGTATCCAATTAATTATTTCAGATGGCATTTAATATAAAGGCATATATCAGTGAAGCCATACTGAACATAATAATTGTATTTAATAATTTAGATTTTCTATTTGAAAAATATCTAGAGATCATTCTCAAAAACATTTGTTATTGAATTCTATAGACTAAAAGAAATATTTTTTAAAACTGAGTGGTTCTGTATTGTACATCACTGAAATGAAAGAAAACCACATTTTTTTTGAAAACTATATTTGGAATCTTGTTATTTAGATAGCAAACAGGAAACTTTGTGATCTAAAATGTAAGATCCAGATCTCTATGATCTATAAAGGAATATAGGGCATCATGAAATAAATAATACTGTTTAAATGATATAAATCTTTCAACATAATACTAAGAAGGTAATTTTTGAATACTGAAGGACAAAGCATCAAAAATTCAGTACAGCACTGTGGCAAAACAATTACTGACAAGCAGCATAAAAATATAAACCTTTAACAAGAATATAAAATTTAGAGGGATTAAAAGAGTATTACATATTAATATTTGTAGTCACATTTTTGGTGCAATAGTTTAAAATATTATACTCTTCTTTATCTAAAATTGTTTTCCGTAAGAAGACAAAAGCAAAAAAATCTTTCTTTCCTTTCTAGCTCAATGGGAAAAGTAACATAAATCAAACTGTCATCAGTGAACTGGTAGCATTGTAATACCTGGCCTATTGCAGTCCTTGGTGTCTCAGAGAAGTATCTCAGAGGAAGAGAAACTAAATAAAACCCCATGAGGTGCCATGAGAGAACTCTTACAGTAAATGAAGAAATACCCAAGACTGCCCTTTGGGCTCTTGTCTCTCAGAGGAATGGAATCACGGAAGGTAGGAGTCCATCAAGCCTGACTTCATATCTCATGGTCAGTGGCCTGCAACACTCCTGGCACTAGATGTCATATTATTCAATATGAGAAATTAATAGAGAGAATCTGAGTTTTTGTCCTAAAAATGTTATTTCCAAGCAATATCTACAAACCTATATGGTTTGTGATCAAATAGAAAAATCTGAGTGGGTTATTTGAAAAGAAACCCAACTGATTACATAGAAAAAAAATAACCTCCTGGAAAATAAGCCAATATTGTGCATTTTGTAGCATATTTATATATGAGGTAATTTTTCTAGAAGTTAATCAGGTGATATTTGCAATTTGGGAAAAAAGGGGCCTATATAATATGCAATTTGATCAAAAGGTAGATCAGAAAGATAATTTTACTATTAAAAGTATATAAATTGAAGATTTGAGGAAATTTTATCTTGAATAGTTTTAGGGAAAATAGAAACAAAGTTCACAAATTTTACAAGTTCAGATTTTCTATAGAATATATATGTATTAAACATGCATGTATGTATGTATGGTATGTATTAAACATGGTTGCCAAGGAATTGATTCTCATCTTTCAGTTTTAGAAGTGATTTGGTAATGCACTTATCAGGTACCTCAGTTAAAAGCAACTGATCAAGTCTTTTAGGATTCAACTATATTTACTTGTTCCTGCAACCGATTTTATAGTTTATGAAAAGCACCTTACATTTTGTGTTCTCTTTTACTACAAGGAAGTTAAAACTATTATTTTAAAATATTTTATTGGTGCATTATAGTCTTATACTCACATCATAATGTAGCTCATAGTGATAGTGACATCCATGTACATTAAAACTAATATTACCTATAAATAATGAAAGTTATTCAGAAAGAAGTGCAATTTACCAAATTTAATTTCATTAAGGTCATAAACCTTGTTGATATATTTTACCATCATTTGTTCTGGATTTTCTTATGCCAAAATATGATCTAGAATTCTTAAAAATTTAGCAAGTGTTTCTGACACATATATTTGTTGAAAACTTGAAACCAATTAATCAGGAAACAAAATGCTTCACAAGTACAAGGCCAGCCTCAGCAACTTAGAGAGACCCTGTTTCAAAATAAAAAATAATATTGGCTGGGGATTTAGCTCAGAGGTAGAATGCCTCATGGGTTCCATTTCCAGTGACACACACACACACACACACACACACACACACACACACACACACACACACACAGAGTACAGCAATTGAAACACCAGCAGTAAGGTCAGCCAGTCTGTAAGTAACATTTCAGATAGGATGTTTTCTAGCTCTGTGACTCTGGGGAAGTTAATCAAGCCTTGCCAAGTCTAAATTCTTATATTGGTATGTCAAATCAAAATTTTCTATAATAGTTTAATTGTCATAATATTAAACATTACTAATTTGTTTTACTTAGTTTTATGTTCTTTAGGTGATATAAAATCAATACAAATTTTTAAATTAACTTGTATATAAATAAATAAATGTTAGCATTTTTATAACTGTTCTAAGCCATTATTTCACAATGAACTAGAGCTTGTTAACATGTTTAGATATGTGCATGAGGTCATATATTTCATATGACTTAAATAAACATGTAACTTGTAAGAAAAGTAAAAATAGACAAAATTATGATTTTTTTACTAATTAACATGAGCATTTTGAAAATAAGAATTTGGAATTTAGCTTTTCAATCCCTAGTATTCTAAGGGATATAATCATTAGTTTCTTTCATTAGAGATATTAATTGAATTTAAAAATCAAAGTGAGAGGCATCTTTGAATAACTCATTTATCAGCCTTTAATAATAGCATTTGTTAATGATCTTAAGTTCATCATTTGGTTTTGTTTTTAATCTAGGAATGTTTTTAGAATTGGTGGTAGCAGAAGAAAAATAACAATAGCTTACATTCTTTTCATCTGATGAGCCACTTTTGTTTATGACATTTTTCACTACAAAATGTTTTCTTCTATGTCCAAGAAGATCTACCAGCACATAGTATTTATTCTTAAAATAAAGACTGCACTGTTATGCTCCATATAAGGTCATTTTTATGAGTATTTTTAAGAAATGCTTCTTTTAAGCTGGGTCTATTCTATGAGATTCTTATTGGTACACACAAGGTTGCTGCACAAGAATGAACTCTCTTTTTATGTAGAGAAACTTCATTCCTTCCATTCTTTTTTCTTACCTTTTCAATCTTCTTCATTTTTCCCTAGTGTTATTTTTCAACTCTCATATTTCATTTTGCTATTGTGTCTCCTTAGTATCCTCTTGACTGAGAGATTTTTTTCAGATTTTGTTGCTGTTTTCAAAAAACTTGACAGTTTTGAGGGATAGTGATCAGGTATGCTTTGTAGAATCTCTTATTGTTGATGATTTTCTCAAAATACAAATGAGGTTATACATTTTTGTAGGAAATGGCAAGAGTAGAAAGCAATTTAATTGTAGTGTATTGAGAGGATATACAATCAACATGGTTTGTCATGCTCATGTTGACCTTGACTATCTGGCTAAGATAATATTTATCAGATTTTTCCACTATAAAGTTTAACTTTTCTCTCACTCTTTCAATACAGTCCTCTTTGGGAGGAAGTCACTATGTACAGATCATACTCACCAAGTCCTATTGCATTATCAAAAAAAATTGAAATCCATGGAGACATCTTGCTCATTAAGAAGATATTCTGGAACTACCATATGATCCAGCTATACCACTCTGGATATCTTTCAAAAGAAATAATACATAATTATGGGATATACACACAATGGAATTCTATTCATTCATAAAAATAAAACTTAAGTCATTTTCAGGAAAAATGGATGGAACTAGAGAATATTATGCTGAGATTAGCCAGGCACAGAAAATAAAGTGTCATATGTTTTCACTTATATGTGGAAGCTAGGGAAAAATTGGAATACAAGAGAGGCTCTAGAAAAAGGAAGATAAACACCAGTGGAAAGATAGAGGAGGTCTGGACGAGGAAGGTGGGTAGAGCAGAGAGACTTGAAGGAAAAACTTCAGTTGATGCTATGTACCTATACAAAAGTATCAATACTTATCTTAATATCATGTACCAGGAGGAGGAGGGAGCAGAGTGGGATCCTGAGGGAAGCTCATCGAGTGCCGTGTGCATATATGTACCTATCACTCTGAACTCCATTATGATATGTGATCACAATGAACCAATCAAAGTGTATATATATATATATACATATATATATGTATATATATATATATATATATATATATATATATATATATATATATATATATATATATATATATATATATATATATATATATATATATATATATATATATATATATATATATATATGTATATATATATATATATATATATATATATATATATAAGAAAAGCACTTAGTTCACTTAGTCTGTTAGAAACTCCAATCTGGGGAAGGATGGCAGGTATAAAAAGAAGGTAAATTTTAAAAAGACATTACTACTGCCGGGCGTGGTGGCGCACGCTTGTAATCCCAGTACTTTGGGAGGCGGAGACCGGAGGATCCGGGATCGCGGCCAGCCTCAGCTCGTGCAAGCGCG
>PVJS01055805.1:0-12547 GCA_004027185.1 Glis glis
AATTAACAAAGAAGAAGAAGAAATGTTATATTTACTTCCCTTGCCAGCACCAGCACCAGCATCCTTGGTCTTAGGGAATGACTTTATTATATTTGTCATAGTAGTCTATATAACATTTCTTCTTCTTCTTTGTTAATTCTTTTTTGGTGCTGGGGATTGAACCCAGGGGCATTCTACCTCTGAACTCCACTAGCCTTTTTTTTTTTTTTTTTGGCGGTACGGGGAATTGAACCCAGGGGCATTCTACCTCCGGGCTACACCCCCAGCCCTATTTTTTATTCTTTATTTTGAAACAGGTCTCACTGAATTGCAGAGAGCCTCACCAAGTAGCTGAGGCTGGCCGTGAACCCGGATCCTCCGGTCTCAGCCTCCCAAGTACTGGGATTACAAGCGTGCACCACCACACCCAGCTTCCTTTTTATTTTTTATTTTGAAATGGGTTCTCACTAAATTGCTGAGGCTGGCCTCCAACCTGCGATCCTCCTGGGTCAGTCTTCCAAGTACTGAGATTACAGGCACATGCCACCTCGCCCAGCTCCCGCCAGTCTCCTTATATTTATATTCTTTTTAAATCAGCAATGGTGCCTAGAGAAAGTTTTTATACTACTTCTATACTAGTATATATCTCAATACCTGGCATGTGGGTATTCAATCATTATTGCTGAATGAACAAGTAGTGATTTTCTAGGTGTTTTTTTTGGTACTGGGGATTGAACCTAGGGACATTCTACCTCTGAGATATACCCCATCCCTTTTATTCCCTCCCTCCCTCTCCTCCTCCTCCTCCTCCTCCTCCTCCTCCTCCTCCTCCTCCTTTCTCCCTCTCTGTCTCTGTCTCTCTGTCTCTCTCTCTCTCTCTTTGCGGTGCTGGCTGGGGAATTTATTCAGGTCCTTGTGCATGCTAGGCAGGTGCTCTATCACAGCACCACATCCCCCAGCCCTTTTTATTTTTTATTTTGAAACAGGGTCTCACTAAGTTGCTCAGGGTCTTGCTAAGTTGCTGAGGCTGGCCTTGAACCTGTGATCCTCCTATCTCAGTCTCCCAAGTACTGAGATTATAAGTGTGAACCACTACGCCTAGCTTCTAAGTTTTTGTGTTTTGTTTTGCAGTACTGGGGATTGAACTCAGGGGCATTTCACCTCCAAGCTATACCCCCAGTCCTATTTTTTTATTCTTTATTTTGAAACAGGGTGTCACTAAGTTGTGGAGGGCCTCACTAAGTAGCTGAGGCTGGCCCCAAACCTGCGATCCTCCTGTCTCAGCCTCCCAAGTACTGGCATTACAAGCATGCACCACCAGGCCCGCTAACTTCTAGGTTTTTAAAAGACAAATTCCAAAAGGGATGAAAGCCATTTCAATGTCAACTATATCAATTCAAGAGCATTGTATAAAGTGGTCAATTGACCTAAGTTTTTATTTTGTCTGTCCTTTTGAGTCAAAACTAGTAATAACTTGGTTAAATAAATAGAATTTACATGTGCAGGCTCAGAATAATAAAAATAAAGGAGAGCACTGTATTCTGTGTTTTCCTTTGCCCTATAAACTAAGACCAATTCACGTGAAATTGCTGAGAGACTTTTGATGCAAAACACAGAATGTATGAAAAGCAGCCAAGCAAATGTGGCTATATCACAGAGACAGCCTGCAGGAAACTGGAGAGTATGAAGGGACGACATCAGACTATAGGAATGTAGGGACTTCAATAAAAAAGAAAAAGCTGGCACAGGTCCAGTCCCTGTTTAGGCTAAAGCTCTGTGCAATTCCTACATGCACTTCATGATCCTGGTAGCCACGAGAAAGAACGAAGGCATTCTGTGGGGCCATAAAAGCCTTTCTGGTTTATCAACAAAGGCAGATACTGAAAAGGGGAAGGAAACACTTACTAAGCAACTAGTAAGACTAGGTGCCCAGCCCTCACGTACAGCATTTCCTTTATGCTTTACAACGGGCCATTATCCCCATTTTACGGATGAGGAAACAGGGGCCGCTGGTCACACACCTAGTCCTAGTGACCGTATACTTAGGTCTAACTCAAATCCTTTTTACTGAGCACCTACTCCTGCCAAGCCCTGGCCTAGAGTCTGGTAACATAGCAGTGAGCAAGACAGGGAAGGTCTCTGCTCTCAGGAAAGCTTATAGATTTGTGGAGGGATTGCTCCATACACAAATAGTAGGTTTCAGATGGTGACACAATTAAGGGATATTAAAGAAGAAAAACTGAGGGATATGACAGAGACATGGAAGGCAACTTTAGGTCACAAAAGTTCTCAGAGATAACGTGAAAGATAATTTTGAAGAGAAAATTTGCAGAGCTAAAAAAGTAAAGATAAAGTGACTATCATGACAAACATTCAATGGAAGTCTCTAGAACTCATTCTGATTATCACTAAAGAGAACAATAGTGTTAACCTAGTCATAACCAAGCCAGTAAGTTGCAGAGTCACTTACAGGTAGAGAATATTCCCATGCACCAAGTGGCTGTCCAGGGTGATGGTCTGACCCAATTAATTCTCAGATCCCTTAGCACCTACATCAGGGTATAATAAATGACTGTTGAGTGAATATATGAAGGGAAGAAGAAAGAACTTGTTAAGACACCCTCATGGGTTAACTCCCTTTGCAGGCTTAGGGCTTCAATTCACCCCACTCCACTCTGCCACCAGGCTTAATCACCACCAGCAGGTGAGAGAAGTGGGATTAGTGTAAATCCATAAACAATCCTGTACTAGCAAGCAATTAGCATATGCTGCCTCCTCTCCAGTCAATGGTCAGAAACCCCAACTGGAAATCACAAGCTTCACTTAAAGAAAATCTAATACCTAAATGATGTCTATAGATTAACGAAGGAGTATTTGACTTCCTTCAATAAGGGCTCTCCCACTGAGGATAATCAGGATACTGTTTTGGGGTTTTTTTTTTTTTTGGTACTGGGGATTGTACCCAGGGGCATTCTACCTCCAAGCTACACCCCTAGCCCTATTTTATTTTTTATTTTGAAACAGGGTCTTGCTTCTTGCTGAGGCTGTCCTTGAACCTGCAATCCTCTTGTCGCAGCCTCCCAGGAGAGCCAACACGCCTGGCTCTCAGGATACTTCTGACACCAGGTACTTGTTGAAAATATTGCACATATACCACCAAGTTGAGATGATCTGTTTAACAACCTTGCTAGATTGGTGCTCCTTCAGGAGAGGGACAAAGTACATTCATTTCTGTCACCTCAGGCTGTGTCCAATGTAGATTGCAGAGGTCAATGATTATACGACCTGAGTTATAAAAACTACATTCCCCCAACTTTCCAGCCATGGGGCAGCTGGACAGGGTGAAGACCTCCCCATATAACTGCTATCTGCTTGGCCTGCCCTGAAGAACCTGAAGGTCTCAGCACCATCTCTCTCTCCTCAGGGTTTCGGTACAGCTGAAGAGCTGTCTCTGCTTCAATTTTTAGAACTAACTTTAATTAATTAATTAATTAATTAACTTATTTATTTATTTTGCAGTACTGGGGATGGAACCCAGGGACGATCTACCTCCGAGCTATACCCCCAGCCCTATTTTTTATTCTTTATTTTGAAGCAGAGTCTCACTAAGTCGCAGAGGGCCTCACTAAGTAGCTGAGGCTGGCCGCGAACCTGGATCCTCTGGTCTCAGCCTCCCAAGTACTGGGATTACAAGCGTGCACCACTACGCCCGGCTTAGTACCGGGGATTGAACTCAGGGGCGTTCTACCTCCGTGCTACACCCCTGGCCCTATTTTTTATACTTTATTTTTGAAACCGGGTCTCACAAAGTTGCGGAGGGCCTCACTAAGTAGAGAGAGAGAGAGAGAGAGAGACAGGGAGAGAGAGAGAAAGAGAGCTGAGGCTGGCCACGAACCCGGATCCTCCGGTCTCCGCCTCCCAAAGTACTGGGATTACAAGCGTGCGCCACCACGCCCGGCAGAACTTTATTTTTAAAGGACTGTCCTGGTGGCGATAGCAAATTACAAATGGCCACTTGAAGCTGAACAACAGAGTTGAGTTTGCCCCATCTATCAAAGATGCCAATAATACTTTCTGGGAACCAGATGGAGAAACTGAAAAACATTTTAAAATTAAGATACCACTTGTGATAAACACTATCAATTTTTGTGACATTTCTTTCTGAGACAGAGTAGTGTTGTGAATAATGACTTAGTACTATAAAATCACAAGTAAAACCAGCAAAAGGAAATATGGATGAAGGGGAAGGGGATTTCGTAAGGATTACATTCACTTTCTCCAGTAAGAAACTTCCTCTGCACACGCCATTTCATTTTTAAAAAGTAAAAACACAACATGCAAGTTCTAATACCTCTGTGCTTTTTTCATCATAACATTAACCACATCTTTAAAGTTTTTAAAGCTTCAATTCACACCACCAACAGAGAACCTTCAACAAAAGGCACAAATTAAATACTATCCATCTGCACAATGGATGTGTTACTCATTTTCATTTGCTCTGAATTATTACCGTTTTTGGTGAGCCATGAGAATGGGCTCTGCAGGAACTTAGATCCAAAATGGCAGCTGAGCTTCTAAAACTCACTAGAGCCATCATGCTCACCAGACGTGAGACCAGGTCTGATTTATGTCACCTTTCAACTGTGGTGGGGAAAAAGATATTTATTTTAAAACATTAACAAGTCAATGAATCGATGGCGTTCTGTTAAGGCGCGCCTTACCCTTCTCCTTTTTGCCCGGGAGAGCAGGCGCCCTGCTCTGGTTGCTCTGCTCTGCAGACTGAATCAACCTGCCATTCACACGTTTATACGGTCCACAGAAACAGGCAGAGGGCAAAACATGGAAGGCCTAGTCTCTCTTCTGAGTGAGGACAACTTAGGAAATGGGCAGAAATGAATCATCCAACAAGTAAAGCCTCAAATAACAGCTTTCATTTTCAGAAGAAATAACAAAAATCAGAGCTCTAATTTTCCTTAGGCCCACCACAATGCAACACTCCCTATCACTCAGGTAAGTTCTTTTTCTTTAAATTCAAACTGTAACAATAATTTAAAGAGACAAATTTGTTTACCTCTTTAATGTCATTTTTCCCATCCCTCTGGACACAAAAGCTGAATTTATATCACCCCCAAATTTACACTGAATCTAAACCATCCCTTCTCTACTTATAACCATTACTAATATAACAACAACATTACTTTTTAAAAAAAAAATCATAAAACACTTGCTCTTTAGAGACAGAGGACTTTAATTATCTTTATGTATTCAAATGGAAAGGCTTTTTGTTAAATTAGCGTGAAAGTCCCTTCATCTACACACAATTGGCCCAAAGAAACAGGCCATTTTCAGCACAAGAGGCCAACCCATTTCAACAGTGAATAAAGCTTTTGAAAGCACTACACACCCTCTCCCAGACTGTCAAATTTTCAAAATGGTCCAGCATTTTTCCCATTTTATTTTTTAACACTTTCAGGCCCAGTAAGCATCTCATAATTAGATTAATTAAAAAGGAAACAACAAAAAACAATGCTCCCTTCTGATCAAAATTATTCCATTTATACTTAATTAGCTTTAATCCACGTCTACATATTTAATGATGGGGATATGACAATTCAACCCATTTGCATATTTTAAATGCCTTTCCCAAACTATACTTTGTGACAAATTTAGAAGAACAGTCTCTTTTTCATGCCAATAATGCCAAGGCATAAATCAGAAGGATACAAATTAGGGGAAAAAAGAGAAAAGAAAACAAGGCTTCTTAGAGCCAGGGATGTGCCGAGGGAGGTGGGGTAATTTCCACAGGGGTGGGGGCAATTTCCCCGCCACATCACAAACTACAGTCCTTTCAGCCCACCAGACCAGAAGCATTACATCACACTCTCACAATGATAGGGGGAGGTGGCTCTGAGAAAGCAAGTTTTCAGCTTTCTTTCCTCCCAGCTCTCAGGCTTCTAGAATCCTGCATCAGGAGTAATGGAATTTAACTTTAGGCACTGCACGGTTTCAGGGGTTACCAATAATCGCACAGCTACTTATTTATGTGACCCTAAATGACCACTTCACAATGGATACAAGACCAAAACAGGCGAATACACACACACACACACACACACACACACACACACACACAATTTGTGCTAAAATACCCAGTTATTCATCTGTATGAAATTAGACAAAAATTTTATTTCCTGAGACATGGAGGCCAATCTACAGGGAAAATTGAAAATGAAGTAATTCTTAATCAGAGCGAACAGCTGTTTATATCTTTTAAAAATCATGTTTACAAGACAGTCCTACCATTTGGTTGAAACCACGATCAAAATAAAAGCGCATCTGGCTGCACATTTGAGCACACACACCAAGACCCAGTGCAAATGAGCGCGCGCAGAAAGGAGAGGGGTGAGCCACATATTGCTTGGGAGGTTTTCAAGCTGGAGAATCTACAAACCCCAAACCTCCTGATGTTCACTCGCCCCCAACCTGAGGTTTAAAACCTATCAGGTCTCACTTTAGGTTTTACATCTCTCTAGGAAGGATGGCCCAGTTTAAAAAAAAAAAAGGCTTTTCCATTCTAGGGCTTGTCCTCCCAGATCCTTTGTCGGCCTTAGCAGCCGAAAGAATGCAAACCCATTTATATTTATGCAAATTTTTGCAGCAGATTTAAGGGGGGAGGGGGAGATCTGTGTTTTTTTAAAAACCTCTTTCTAAATATCAAATTTCAAATTACTTGCAGCTTCACTTATTTGCAACGGAGAAACACTGATGAAAATCTACATATAAACTCAAAGTGCAATTAAATCACTTCAAAATTTAAATATTTTAACAAGTCTTTTTCCATTTCTAAAATGCCGAACCAAAAGTACATCACGGGTCTGATTTACACAGATTCATGAAATGTCTGAAGCCAGTCTCCATGCTAGACAAATGTCGATTTGCAACACCACTAGTGAAAACGGTTAGACAAGATCCATATAAATCAATTGGTTTTAAAAAATTGAAAATATTTACCAACCTCATAAAGTGCAGCAGTGCTTAAATCCAGCAAATTGAGGCATACAAGGTAGAAATGGAAATGAAAAAAGGTCCAAAAAATGAATTCTTTTTGTCTATCTGTTTTTTTGTATTTTAAATATTCAGAAACCAGCAGAGACTCTGTCGGCCATTTTGGCTTGAACTAACTCTCTCTCACTCACTCTCCCTCTTGCTCTCTCTCTCCCCCTCTGTCTCTAAAGGAAGCAGCTTTTTGTGACCTTCAAATAGAGGCGGATCATGTGACTTCGGGTAGGTTTGTCAATCAGGAAAGGGGAGGGAGCTGGGGCCGAGGCTGCCTTAAAGGGGAAGCGGCCCTTTTCCGCTCACTTTCATTTGTGCAACGCTGTTATCTCCTCTCCCGCCTACAGTCACTGCATGTGAAAGCGGCAACAGCATAAGGGTAACAGATGAACAAAATAGAAAAACCTTTAGTGGTTTATAGAAATATGCTCAGTTGCTAACGATTCTTGCAGATCCTGGATCTTATCTTGGCTCTCTCACTAGCTATTCTCTAGATGTTTAGGCAAGCAGAGGCTGGCAAACTACTCTTTAAAAGGGGGCTTGAACAAAGCTTTACCCAAACAAGAGACTGAAGTTTTTAGATTAAGGTGAAATACAGGGGCACAACTGATCTCTAGCAAGCTCCTGGAATGCATAGAAAAACTCTGAAAGGAAAGGCAGCTGAGGATAAACAGAGCAGCAATTCAGAGAGGTTGAGTGGCATCTCAGATCACACAGCGAGACAGCTGCAGGACAGGGACTGCTTCCCCATTCTGAACTTGTCATTTATTGTTTTGTGTGAATACGTGCTTGGTAGCTCCTCCCCCAAACCCAAATAAAAACTATGCTACAGCATTGCAAACTGAGTTCCTCTGGGCTTGGGCAGGTCTGAGTCATCTTTAATCCCCTCCCCCACCTGAGGAAGTTGCTCCGCAGCTGATAGGAGCAGGCACTAAATTAAAACCTACCTGGCTTGCACCACCCCTTTGTGCCGACTTTGTCCAATTAGCATCTTGATTCCTACTCACCTAAGAAACCACTCTGTGCCGGCCTCTCTAGCCCTGCAGCTGACAGGAAGAACTTCAGTAGCAAAGGCCTCCCTGGGCCTCAGTTTTCCCAGATATAGAATGTCTCAACTGGAATAAAGAGTCTCTTTGGGTTCTTTCCACTCTTAAAACTCTGCACCTGGCTTCTTTGTTTTAGCAGTTCTGTTTACCTTATCCTGGTCATCTCAAAGATCAGTCACTATCCCAGGAATGCTGCTGCTGCTGGTTTTTTTTTTTTTTTTTTTTTTTTGCACTGGGGATTGAACCCAGGGGCATTCTACCTTTGAGCTACACCCCCAACCCTATTTTACTTTTTTATTTTAAACAGGGTCTCACTAAGTTGCTGAGGGCCTCACTAAATTGCTGAGGCTGGCTTTGATCCTGAGATCCTCTGGTCTCAGCTTCCCAAGTACTGGGATTACAGGTGTGGCCTAGCTCCAGGAAAGCTTCTTGACCCTCCTAGTCTAGACCAGGCCTTCCTGTTAAACACTCCCATGACATCCTTTACTACTTTCTTAGAGCAATGTCATAATTGTAATTTAGTATTTGTGGAAAGAATCTGCGTAATGTTGGTCTTTCCCTGTAGACTGTAAGCTAAGAACATGGATCATATCTTTTTTCATTGCTCTGTGAGGCCCCATACCAAATCCAAATAGCAGGTTAATAAATGAATATGAACAAGTTACTTGAAACTTCATTAGAAAATCTGAGCTAAACAAGACAAAATCTAGCATGCAAATATAAGTATAGGGGAATGAAAGTCTCATAGTATCCAGAAACTCCAAGGCATTCTCTGTGTTTTGAGGACTGTGTAAGGAAATAAAGCAACTAAAATGGTAAAAAGCAGGCAAGAGCCAGGCGAGGTGGCACACGCTTGTGATTCCAGTACTTGGGAGGCTGAGACAGGAGGATCACAGGTTCAAGGACAGCCTCAGCAAGTAGTGAGACTCTCATCAACATACTGAGACCCTGTTTCAAAAATAAAAATAGCCTGGAGTGGTGGCGCATGCTTGTAATCCCAGTACTTTGGGAGCCGGAGACCGGAGGATCCGGGTTCAAGGCCAACCTCAGCTCTCGCTCTCTCTCTCTCTTTCTCTCTACTTAGTGAGGCCCCCCGCAACTTCGTGAGACCCGGTTTCAAAATAAAGTATAAACAAAATAGGGCCGGGGGTGTAGCGCGGAGGTAGACCGCCTCTGGGTTCAATCTCCGGTACTGCAAAAAAAATAAATAAATAAATAAAAAATAAATAAATAAATAAATAGGGCTGGGGGTGTAGCTCAGAGGTAGAATGCCCTTGGGTTCAATCCCCAGTACCACAAAAAAAAAAAAAAAAAAAAAAAAAAAAAAAAAAAAAAAAGCCAGCAAGAGTGGCCTGTGACTATCAGACACCACCTATCTCTAGAAACTAAAGAAGGTGGGTTTCCCCAGGGTGCTTCTTCCAAAAGAAGGAGGCAGACAGGCCAGCCAGTGGAGAACTGGTGGACTCTGAAAGCCCAGCTTTCCTGAAAAGGAATCTGTGGCCAGGCGTGGTGGCGCATGCCTGTAATCTTAGTACTTGGGAGGCTGAGACAGGAGGATTGCAGGTTACAGGACAGCCTTAGCAAGTAGTGAGACTCTCATCATCCTAGCGAGACCCTGTTTCAAAATAAAAATAAAATAGGGCTGGGGGTGTAGCTCGGAGGTAGAATGCCCTGGGGCTCAATTCCCAGTGCCACAAAAAAAAAAAAAGAAAAAAGAAAAGGAACCAGTGGGTGCTGTCTAAACTCCACAGGTTTGCCTTCCTGCCTTGTGGGTCTTTACAGTCTCCCCCCTTCGCTTTTTCCACTCTGAGAAGAACAGGAAAGGCGCTGTTTCAGGACAGGCAGAGGCCAGTGCCCAATCTGGCAGTTTGGCTGTGTGGTAGAAAATGCTTCCACTGTCTGTGCACAGCACTGAGGGGAACAGACAGGCCCTGGACTGACAATTGAGATGTAGGGAAAAGCAGGAAACTCCTCGGATGGAAATTCTGAACATTTACTCTATTTTTATCCTTCCAATACCTTCCAGATGAGTTACAGAAAGCTTACTTACAGGGAGCAGTCTCAATATGTTAAAATGCATGGAGACTGTACAGCCACCTTGTTTTAATTTGTGATGGACATGATCTCTTCATGAAACAGAATTTTGCTGAATCTCCATTCCCCAAGGCAAAATATTATTGTACAAATGTTTAAATGTGTTGCTTTATACATGTTAAATAGCAAGCTGCATGAAAAGTCAAGAAACATAACACACTTTAAAAGAAAATATTGAGTCGGGCATGGTGGCGCACGCTTGTAATCCCAGTACTTGGGAGGCGGAGACTGGAGGATCCAGGTTCACGGACAGCCTCAGCTACTTAGGGAGGCCCTCCGCAACTTAGTGAGACCTGGTTTCAAAATAAAGAATAAAAAAATAGGGCTCTGGGTATAGCTTGGAGGTAGAATGCCCCTGGGTTCAATCCACTGTACCACACACACACAAAAAGGAAACAGGGCCTCACTAAGTTGCTGAGGCTGGCCTTGAACCTGTGATCCTCCTATCTCAGCCTCCCAAATACTGCGATTACAGGCAGGCACCACCAAGCCCAGTTTATTATATTTTTTTCATATTAACAATTCAACAATGTTATATAATTAATTATAAGTTAAAGATACAAAGTTATAAAACAATTAACTTTTTTGGAGGGGAGGGTAGTAGGGTAGTACTAGGGCTGGAACCCAGCACCTCACACACACTAGGCAACTGCTCTACCACTGAACTACACCCCTAGTCTCCCCCCCATTTTTAAAGAGGGTCTTCCTAAATTACTAATGCTGGCCTTGAACTTCAATCTTCCTGCCTCAGCCCCCCAAGAACTAGGATTACAGATGTGTGTTACCTCACCCAGCTGAAACAATTGGCATTCTACCTCTGAGCTACTTCCCCAGCCTAATTTTATTTTTAGTTTTGAAACAGGGTCTCATTAGGTTGATAAGAGTCTCACTACTTCCTGAGGCTGTCCTCGAACCTGCAATCCTGTCTCAGCCGCCGAAGTACTGGATTACAAACCTGTGCCACCACACCCAGCTAACAATTTACTTTTTAAAACAAACAAAAAAAACCAAGAACTTATACATTCTAATAAGCACTGTCTTTCAAAGCAGGCACCTTTGGAGGTTATAGGTCATTACTCAAAATATTTTTATTAAGAAACAAAATGTAAAAATAATGAACTGAGCCGGGTGGGGTGATCACACTTGTAATCCCAGTACTTGGGAGGCTGAGACAGGAGGATTGCAGGTTCAAGGACAGCCTCAGCAACTTAGTGAGGGCCTCTACAACTTAGTAAGACCCTATTTCAAAATTAAAAAATAGGGCTGGGGGCGTAGCTCAGAGGTAGAATGCCCCTGGGTTCAATCCCCAGTACCAAAAAAAAAAAAAGGAAATAATCCTTTAGAAAATCCTCAATAAAAGAAAATAAGTGAACAGTAGGGCTAAGAAAAGGGATATAACTAGATTTAGAGAAGAGTGTTGACATTGTGTGAGAATTACCTGTAACTTTATGTCAATAAACTTTGAAGATTAAATAAAATAGATGATAATCAAGGAAAATAGAAAGTATCAAAATAAACTCAAGATAATTAGAGAAACAACAACCCATAGCAGAAATTTGTAAGATATTCAAAGAACTAGTCACTGAAACTACATCATGCCCAAATGGTTTTCTGGGTGAATTTGAACAAACTTTTATTGATTAGATAACTTCAGTATTATACCTACTGTTCCAAAATTTATGAGTATAAAAGGTAAAAGCTTGGGGCTGGGCTTGGTGGCGCACGCTTGTAATCCCAGTATTTTGGGAGGCGGAGACCGGAGGATCCAGGTTTGCGGCCAGCCCCAGCTCGCTCTCTTTCTCTCTTTCTCCCTGTCTCTTACTCTCTCTCTACTTAGTGAGGCCCTCCGCAACTTCGTGACACCCGGTTTCAAAATAAAGGATAAAAAATAGGGCCAGGGGTGTAGCGCGGAGGTAGAACGCCCCTGGGTTCAATCCCAGGTACCGCAAAAAAAAAAAAAAAGGTAAAAGTTTCTTGCCAGGTGTGGTGGTGCACACCTGTTTTCCCAGTACTTGGGAGGTTGAGGCAGAAAGATCGCTGGTCTTAGGCTAGCCTGGGCAACTTAGACCCTGTCTCAAAAGAAAAAAAAATATGAAGTAGGGTTGGGGGTGTAGCTCAGAGGCAGAGTACCCCTGGATTCAATCCCAAGTACCACCAAAAAAAAAAAAAAAAGAGCCGGGCGTGGTGGCGCACGCTTGTAATCCCAGTACTTTGGGAGGCGGAGACCGGAGGATCCGGGTTCGCCACCAGCCTCAGCTCTCGCTCCGTCTCTCTCTCTCTCTCTCTCCCTGTCTCTCTCTCTCTCTCTTTAGTGAGGCCCTCCGCAACCTCGTGAGACTCGGTTTCAAAATAAAGCATAAAAAATAGGGCCG
>PVJS01055806.1:0-12545 GCA_004027185.1 Glis glis
GTACTTGGGAGGCTGAGACCAGAGGATCCGGGTTCGCGGCCAGCCTCAGCTACTTAGTGAGGCCTCTGCAACTTAGTGAGACCCTGTTTCAAAATAAAGAATAAAAAATAGGGCTGGGGTTGTAGCTCGGAGGTAGAATGCCCCTGGGTTCAATCCCCAGTACCGCAAGAATAATTAATTAATTAATTAATTAGAGCTGAAATTAATACACTAATTACTCTATTAATATTTTGATAGTAATGTTGCTTGCTTTTTTCAAATTTAGAATGGCTTTAGAAGATAATTTGAATTATCCTTTAATTTTAAAACACAGTTAAAACTTTACCACTACTGTTCTCCCACTGAAAAATATTTTCAAGAAGGACGTACTTGGCCAGGTGCAGTGGCACATGCCTGTAATCCCAGCAACTTATAAATTCAAGGCCATCCTAGGCAATTTAGTGAGATTGTCTCAAAAAATAAAAAGGCCTGAGGATATGGCTCAGTAATAGAGCACCCCTGACTTCAATACCCAGTTTTTAAAAAAATGACAAAGGACTTACTCAACATTTCTCCCATTTACTATTTCATACTTCCTCTTTTGTGTGTGTGTGTGGTGCTGGGGATTGAACCCAGGGGCATTCCACCTCTGAGGTACACTCCAGCCCTTTGTGTTTTTTATTTATTTTTATTTTTATTTTTATTTATTTATTTATTTATTTATTTTATTTTTTGCGGTACTGGGGATTGAACCCAGGGGCATTCTACCTCCGAGCTACACCCCCCAGCCCTATTTTTTATTCTTTATTTTGAAACAGGGTCCCACTAAGTTGCCGAGTCCCTCAGTAAGTAGCTAAGGCTGGCCGCAAACCTGGATCCTCCTGTCTCAGCCTCCCAAGTACTGGAATTACAAGTGTGCATCACCATGCCCGGCATGTTTTTTATTTTGAAATAGGGTCTTACTAAGTTCCTGAAGGTCTTACTAAATTGCTGAGGCTGGCCTCAAACCTGCCATCCGCCTGTCTCAGTCTCCCAAGTACTGGGATTATAGGCATGTACCACCAAGCCAGGTTCCCTGAATTTATTTATCTTTTAGGGTGCTGGGGATTGAACCCCAGGGGCATTCTACCTCCGAGCTACACCCCCGGCCCTATTTTATTTTTTATTTTGAAACAGGGTCTAAGTTGCAGAGGGCCTCACTAAGTAGCTAAGGCTGTCTGCAAACCTGTGATCCTCCTGTCTCAGCCTCCCAAGTACTGGGATTACAAGTGTGCACCACCACTGAGCTACACCCCCAGCCCTATATTATTTTTTATTTGGAAATAGGTTCTCACTAAGTTAAGGAGGCCCTCATTAAGTTGCTGATATTGGCCATGAACCTGCGATCCTCTTTTCTCAGCCTCCCAAGTACTGGGATTACAAGCGTGCACCACCACACCTGACTCCCTCAATTTATTTAAAGCTAAGTGCTTCTAGTCAGTAGCAAACCAAAGCAACACCACAGGAAACAATATCGTCACTCACTGCTTTCAGGGTTCACTAGCTTTGGTCTTCTTACGGTGGACTTGCCTTAAAGAGGTGGGAGCAGCTCTGAGATGATCCTTTGCCCTACAACCCTTATGAGAGGCTCTGGCCCAGAAGCCCTGCCCCCTACAAGAGACGCAGACCAGGAACGGATTCCCAACAGGAACTATAATTTCTAAAAATATTTCAAGAGATTGATTTATTGTGCCTTTTAAAAAAAGCATTATGTGTTAATATGTTACATACAACCTGCTGTTAAAAGAAACAATGTCCCTGCTGCTCTGGAGCATGACACTGAGGTCATCCAGATATGGCCGCCACTATCAGATAGAAAGCCATTTTTTCTAAGTAGCTGTCCTAGACACCAACTCCTATTATAAAGGTGAAGGAGAAAAATACCATTCAAGTTCTTGTTATTTGTATTATTGCAAATAAAATTCTTTTAAGTCCTGATAGTTATCAAGTTGGGCTGTCAACCAATATATTCATAATCTGCTCAGTACAGTTCCCAGCCAGGGGTTTGTCAGCAATCATATATTTATATGACTCCTGATTACAGAATAGGGAACTTAGTAAAGAGAAAAGAAATAAACATTGATTTGTTTGCCCCAAAGTGCTAATAATTATAGTCATTTACCTAAATTGTTTTATATATATATATTTTTTGTATGTGGTACTGGGGATTGAACCCAGAGGCCTTCTGCCTCCAAGCTACACTCCCAGCCCTATTTTTTTTTTAATTTGGAAACAGGGTCTCACTAGTTTGATGAGAGTCTCACTACTTGCTGAGGCTGTCCTTGAATCTGTGCTCCTCCTGTCTCAGCCTCCCAAGATTACAGGCGTGTGCCCAACGTCCAGCTTAAATTGTTTACTATTTTGATTAATTACTAGGTGTGATGGACACAGTGTATGGCAGGCAACATGCATTCTACCGTCTTACTGTCACAGATTGGAAAGCTGAAAACTTGATTCCCCTACAGCAAGGGTTCTGGATATGATTTTGGTTGGACTTATCAAATACACTGGAATAAGATCTAGAAGGCTGAAGTGGAGGAAGCTGCAAGCATGTTATTTCTGCTAGCAAGCCTCATTCGGTCACTAATTTTGTGTAGCAGCAGCAATGGCAGATTGGAGTTGTTTTAGAACTGCTCTGTTGGTGGCCTGTTTCATAGTGTGGCTTTGGGACTTGTTCCAGAAAGCCTAATCTATCTAGAGTCTGCTTCATCAGCTTTGTAATAATTTTATATGCCTAGGAATAAATTTATTCTCACTTGCCTAGCTAGAATGGATTCTATTCCCAGCAACTGAACCCAAAATAACTTACCGAAAACACTCCTTCCTCAGGGGTAGAAAATGTGGCATATGTTAGTTTATACTACTAGCCCATAATGAAATATTGTTTTATGATTGCAACATTCTATTCTACTCATGAATACTCAAACTTCAGGGTTTGTTGTTGTTGTTGTTGCTATTAAAACAAGGTCTCACTATGTTGTCCAGGCTGGCCTCAAACTCCTGATCCTCCTGCCTCAGCTTCCTGAGTAGCTGGGACTACAGGCTGGGGCTACCAAACTCAGCCAAACTTCAGTTTTTTAACCAAATTTATAATTACCCTCTGATATAAAAAAAATAGTGTGATCCTTTGGTTCGATCCATTGATGTGATCCTCCTGAAAATTCTTGTTGGTACTCCTGAAAGCTGAACAGCTTGTAATGACCCTCCAAGATTCCTGTCAGCCCTGTGGTTCTCATCTACCACATCCATTCCTAGAATAAACGCTATCAATATATGCTCCTTCCATAGGACCACTATCCTCTCAATTGGAAGTGCTGGTAGAACCCTGAAATCCTCAATGTCACATCAACCTTGTTAAAATAACAAAGTATTTAATAATAGTAAGCTTTTTTTCTATAATTCTAGAAGTCTAAATTGAAAGTTTGTTAAAAAGTCCACTATGAACCACAAAATTCTTTTTTTTTTTTTTTTTGCGGTACCAGGGATTGAACCAAGGGGTGTTCTACCTCCGCGCTACACCCCCGGCCCTATTTATTTATTCTTTTTTTTGAAACCGGGTCTCACGAAGTTGCAGAGGGCCTTACTAGTTAGAGAGAGAGAGAGAGAGAGAGAGAGAAAGAGAGAGAGAGAGAGAGATGGGGGGAGAGAGAGAGAGAGAGAGCTGAGGCTGGCCACGAACCCGGATCCTCCCGTCTCCGCCTCCCAAAGTACTGGGATTACAAGTATGCGCCACCACGCCCGGCTATGAACCACAAAATTCTAACATGCAAAGGCAAAAAGCATCATTATATCCCTAAATTCCAGAACACAATGTGGGATATCAGAAGACAATATTTTCCTATTGGTCTATAGCATTGGTTCTATGTATGTATGTATGTATTCTTCTGGTACTAGGGATTGAACCCAGGGCCTCATGAATGCTAAGCATATACTCTTCCACTGAGCTACACCCCATCCGATTGACTCCTGATATTTAGAAAGATACAGGAAATCTTTTTTTTTCTTTTTTTTTTGCGGTACTGGGGATTGAATCCAGAGCATTCTACCTCTGAGCTCCACCCCCAGCCCTATTTTTTATACTTTATTTTGAAACGGGGTCTCACGAAGTTGCAGAGGGCCTTGCTAAGGAGAGAGAGACAGACAGAGAGAGAGACAGAGAGAGAGCGCTGAGGCTGGCCGCGAACCCGGATCCTCGGGTCTCCACCTCCCAAAGTACTGGGATTACAAGCGTGCGCCACCACGCCCGGCCCTATTTTTTAATTCTTTATTTTGAAACAGGATCTCACTAAGTTGCGGAGGGCCTCACTAAGTAGCTGAGGTTGGCGCGAACCGGGATCCTCCGGTCTCAGCCTCCCAAGTACTGGGATTACAAGCATGCACCACCATGCCCGGCTGATGCAGGAAATCAGAACTTTGTACATGTCCCAGCTGGTATGACTGATCAAGAATCTGAGGAAAAGATAGGCAAAGGTTGAAGGAATTAGGCATTCTGGGAAATAGCAATTGATATCTAGTCAGTGTGGTTTAGGAAGCTGCCCCCAATCCTACTCAGATACCAAAACAACACCCTTGTTCATAAACTGATATCCCTTAAAGATATCTCCTATATTCTCAGTGAATCAATTTATTTATTTATTTGTTTATTTATGTATTTATTTATTTTTTGTAGTACTGGGGGTTGAACCCAGGGGCATTCTACCTCTGAGCTACACCCCCAGCCCTATTTTTTATTTTGAAACAGGGTCTCACTAAGTTGTGGAAGGCCTCACTAACTGAGGCTAGCCATGAACCCTGATCCTCCTGTCTCAGCCTCCCAAGTACTAGGATTACAAGTGTGCGTCACCATGCCCGACTCAGTGAATACATTTAAATGAAATTAAAACTGAAAGACATTGGAAAAAACAATCACTGCTTTACCCTGTTTTTCTACTCTATCACTATTTCAGAGGAACAAAGTTAAAAAGGTGATTCTAGTTTTAAGCAAACCTTGGCTGAATGCTACGGAGATCAGTGTGGAGATTCCTCAGAAAGCTGGGAATGGATCCACCATATGATTCAGCTATACCACTCCTGGGTATCTTTCGAAAGGGGTGGAAATCAGAGAACTACAGTAATATATGCATACCCATGTTCATAGCAGCACAATTCACAATAGTCAAATTATGGAACCAACCTAGGTGTCCATCAACAGATGAATGGATTATAAAATTATGGGAAATACACACACAATGGAATTCCTTTTTTTTTTTGTGGTACCGGGGATTGAACCCAGGGGCGTTCTACCTCCGAGCTACACCCCCAGCCCTATTTTTTATACTTTATTTTGAAACCGTGTGCCACCATGCCCAGCACCACCATGCCTGGCCACACAATGGAATTCTACTCAGCAATAAAGAAGAACAAAATTATACCATTTGCAAGAAAATGGAAGGACCTGGAGAACATTACAGTAAGTGAGATTAGACAGTCACAGAAAGGGAAGGGTCATATGTTTTTTCTAATATACACAGGCAGGGAGTAATTGGAATACCAGAACGGCTTCAGACAATGGAGGAGAAACCTCAGTGGAGCCAGGGAGGTGGGTCTAAGGGAAGAGGAGGGGAAGACTGAGGTTCATTAATCGAAATACTACTATTGACTATGTGTACATATGTGAATATACAAACATCAATCTCAGTACTCTGTATTGGGAAGGGGGGAAATGGGGAGGCAGGGGGGCCACCAAGTTGCTGGGTGCATGTATGTCACTGTCAACATGATTTACATTATGATGTGAGACTATAATGCACCAATAAAAGCACATTTTACCTCCGAGCTACACCCCCAGCCCTATTTTTTATTCTTTATTTTGAAACAGGGTCTCACTAAGTTGTGGAGAGCCTCACTAAGTAGTTGAGGCTGGCTGCAAACCCCATCCTCCGGTCTCAGCCTCCCAAGTACTGGGATTACAAGTGTGCATCACCATGCACAGCATAAAAGCACATTATAAAAAAAGTGGAAAAAAAAAACACCTTGGCTGAAATCCAAGGTTATCTAGTGAACAACATCTCTTTGTTATCACTGTCCTTCAGGTCTGTCCCTAAATTTAAAGTGTGGATCCCTAGGCAACCCAAGGCATGACATCACATCCTCTTGCCACATCTAAAAGGTGTAATTTTTCATTTATTCAAGAGGCAAAAGAATCTTAAAATAACTTTGATTTGAGACTCTCCCTTTAGCAAAAAATAATAGCACTTATCAAAAAGAACATGACTTTCTAGGATGTAAAGCCAAAAAAGTAGAATTGTTCAGTACTTTCCTTCAGGGCTTTGGAATTTAATTTCCATTCTTAAACTCTTTAATGGGTACAAATGGTTGAAAACATTTCTAGCATCTTTCTCTTTCCCAACTATTTTGCCTTGCCCTTTGCACCCACCCTTCCACCTTAAATCCTCATGGAAAGATTTCAAAAAGTCCCTATGAGTGTATTAGCAAAACATAGCAACTGACTTCACAACTTTTTTTTGGGGGGGGCAGGGTACTAGGGACTGAACCTAGGGGCATTCTACCTCTGAGCTACACACCCCAGCCCTATTTTATTTTATTTTGAAACAGGGTCTCACTAAGTTGGCAGAGGGCCTCACTAAATTGCTGAGGCTGGCTATGAACCTGCAATCCTCCTGTCTCAGCCTCCCAAGTACTGGGATTACAGACGTGAGGCCCCACACCAAACTGTTTATAGTATCTTTAGGTAATAAATGGTATATACTCAGAAAGATGAGGAAATATTTGACCAAAGAAGCCTAGACACAGATCAAGGACCCAGGAGGGATGAGCCAGCTCTTAAACAATATAGACACCACCTTTCCTAGGTTCACAAGACAGCTCATAGTCATAGCCATCAGGGTTGGACAGTTTCCAAATGCAGGCCCAACAAACTCCCATATGCCAGGGTCTGGCAATATACTACTCTCACCACCATCCTTTGAAGAAAGTTCTAAGAGTTAAGGTTATTCTACTGGTTAGGAGGCAGCTTTCCAAATGGCCTCAGGGCAGATGAAACTGCCAACAGTAATGGCAACTCCCCAAACAGTGCAAACTTTGAGAGGATCAAGGGAAAGACTATGATATATATATATGTGTGTGGATAAAAGAGCTAAGTTATATCATATGAAACACCAAAAACGTACTTGCTGATACACTGAGTTCCTCATAAACTAAAACCTCCAAAGCTAAATCCTAAAATGCCTTACTTTTAACCCCAAATATAAACCACTCTGCCTCACTGTTATACAAAAATACAGAAGTTTAAAAAAATTTTTAAAGACAGACTATCTAAAGCTATTATAGTTTGTTTTACACCCAGAATATTTGAGTAAAAGATTTTTTTTTTTGTGGTACTGGAGATTGAATTCAGGGGCATTCTACCTCTGAGTTATATCCCCCTGCCCTCTTTTATTTTTTATTTGGAAACAGGGTCTCACTAAGTTGCTGAGAGCCTCACTAAGTTGCTGAGGCTGGCCACGAACCTGCAATCCTCCTGTCTCAGCCTCCCAAGTTGAGTAAAAGGTTTTGTGGAACTAAAAAACATGTTCTCTACAACACCAAGCTCATTAAAATATTTTAATATTAATATACATTTTCTTCCCCCAGAAAGACACAAAATTCTTAAATATTATATCAGCATTTAACAATAAAATCTTTTTGACATAAATATCAAATGTTCTACAAACAGAATAACCTACATGTTCAAAACACTTTTTTTTTCTAAAACACCTTTTCAACAAATTTTCTACTTATATTTTTTGGAGGTATAATACAGGCCCAAATGGAATGAGGATTGCTTCAATTAGGACAGTCATTTGTGGTAATTTCAGTCTTTCACAGCTTAGCGTGTATGCAATCTTACTGTCGATGAAACAGAGAATTGTAATATTTTCCATTTTTCAGTAGTCTTGTAACAGAAAAAAAAAAAGCCTACGTGTTGAAGGAATCAGTTGTCAGGATGACCCATTAAGGCTTGTTTCTTCTGTCAGTGATTTCTGAATGCTTTCAGTATACTCATCCCACCTGATGAATAATTGCCTAGTCTGTTTAGCTGGGATGTGCTGCTTCTTGAGCTAGAGCTGATGATGTATATTCCTTCAAATTAATGGGTGAGGTAGCTCAATCAATGTAATCACTGAGGGCTGAAGTAAAGGAGAAAGGAAGAAAACAGAAACCTTCTTCCTATCAACCAACATGCACATCCTTCCCATTCATCCATCACACAGCTTTGGAGAGATAAGAGGAAAGAAAAAAATGAAGAGTTAATCCTGAGAGATATGGATGAAAATTTCTCACCTAAATGGTGGTTTGGCTTCCCCAGTCAGGTTGCCACATTTTCATTTATATTTCTATTCGCCAACCTTCTGAATTGCAAGAAACACTGAACCAGATAAACCACACACATATATACAGTTTATAGTTTGGCACTGGCACCAATTTAACATACTCATGAAGTACACATGAATGTAAGGCACTTTCGCGGTTTACAAAAGTGAATGCCTCAAAGTTAGATATTTACCAAAAAATGGAGAAATGTCCTTATAAAAGTTTATAGGAGCCCTGAAAAAACAAATGGGTATGAATCATTAGTGATGTTCACCAACATTTTGAAAACCTTAGTGTGGCCAAAGGACAGAAATATGAGATCAATAATTATTTAAAAATATTACATAGTTCTATACATCAGTGCCAGAATTCCAGAACTGCTCTTGTACAAAACTATCAAATCTAGGTGCTTTAGTTTCTCAACCACAGAAGACGGTAGAGTAGGTAACAATCACACACAGTATACTGCTCTTTAGTGATGATACCACACCACACATTATTAAAGAGATTTATAAAGAGACTGGGAATAAAAAAGGATTTGAGTTTGTTTTAAACTACTTAGAAATGTGAAAGTTCATGTATTCTCTTGAAATCAAGAAGTTTAAATTTCTGAATACAAATATTGTTGCTCTAACTTATGTGAGCTTTTCTTTGACTCTTCAAAATTAAAAGGATATTCACAACCTACAATATACTGGAATATATTTTCTTATTTAGGAGAGACAAAAAAAGCTAAGATGTTCTAAAGCCGAAAAATTAATTATGGGAATAATCAAACTTTTATGCTATCTTTCCCAAAATTCTAAAAGAGCCAAATCTTCTCTACACCATGGTTGGTAAGGACAGATCATTCAGATCATTAACATAGTCAGGGATTCAGGACAGATTCAACTGCACTTTGCGTCCTCATTCATAAAGTAAGAGTATGGACTTTGTGTGTGTGTGTGTGGTCCTGGGGATTGAACCCAGGGGCACTCTACCTCAGAACTACACCCCCAGCCCTATTTTATATTTTGTTTGGAAACAGGGTCTTGCTAGGTTGCTGAGAGTCTCACTATGTTGCTGAGTCTGTCCTCGAACCTGTGATCCTCCTGTCTCAGTCTCCCAAGTACTGCGATTACAGGCATGCATTACCATGCCAGGCTAGTTGTTTATTATTATTATTATTAATTTCCATTTTAAATTATTTTAATAATTCAGTGGTTACTTTCTCTTCATCTAACAGTGAGACTTAAAACCATTTGCTTTTTTTTTCTCTATGGTACTGGGGATTGAACCCAGGGGCATTCTACCTCTGAGCTACACCCCCAGCCCTATTTTATATTCTTTATTTTGAAACAGAGTCTCACTAAGTTGTGGAGGGCCTCACTAAGTAGCTGAGGCTGGCTGTGAACCTGTGATCCTGTCATAGCCTCCCAAGTACTGGGATTACAAGCGTGTGCCACCACGCCTGGCTTAAAACCATTTTCTTAAATTATAATTAAACACAATACATTATTGTAGCTGATGTGGAGATTATAATGCATACTTAGCTCCTTTCATTATTTACAATTCAAATCTTTGCTGCACTTCATCTGCAATCATCCCAGAAATTGCAAGGGAAGAAGTGGCAGCAGGGGAAGGTGCATTTCTCACATGAAGAATGCGATTGCCAATATCCCCAACTCCTCCATCAAATACAAAATCTTCTACCAGATTTCCATCTCTATCCAGGGCTTGGGCTCTTACTCCAGCTGGACCTCTGCAAAAGCAAAAAAGTAGTAGTCAACTGACTCAAAGAGATAGGACATTTTACAAGTTAGCAGCTTTTAAAATATTCTTAAAGCAATAAAGTCTTTATTCTTCTAAATGCACAATTAAGCAGAAACCCAATCGATTTATGTTTAGCCATGGGCGGTCACTAGTAACCTTGTACATCTATGTCCTTAGCCTTTTATATAACAGTGCAAGAAATGCACAAATAGATGTTACTTATAAACATGTTTTTTTTTTTTTTTGCGGTACTGGGGATTGAACCCAGGGGCATTCTACCTCTGAGCTACACCCCGGCCCTATTTTTTATCCTTTATTTTGAAACCGGGTCTCACGAAGTTGCGGAAGCCTCACTAATTAGCCGAGGCTGGCCGCGAACCCAGATCCTCCAGTCTCAGCCTCCCAAGTACTGGGATTACAAGCGTGCACCACCACGCCCGGCACATGTTTTGTTTTGTTTTTGTACTGGGGATTGAACCCAGGGGCATTCTACTTCTGAGCTATACCCCCAGCCCTATTTAATTTTTTTATTTTGAAACAGGGTCTCACTAAATTGCTGAGGCTGGCCTCGAACCTGTGATTCTCCTATCTCAGCCTCCCAAGTACTGGGATTACAGGCATGAGGCACCACACCTAACATAAACATGTTTTTCTAAAAGTAGCAGATAAGTCCATGTTCTATTAGAATACATATATTTTAAATTTATAAAATGAATTTATTATAAAAATCAATCAGTGGCAATAGTAAGGCTCTTCTGATTAATATAAAGCAATGAAAACAGGAATTATGTATTTCTCTTATATTCCTTACCTATTCTACTTATTTTTGTATTTTGTCTTGATTGAACACTATTAAAATATAGGGAGAAAAATATTAAATGGTAACAAATTCTCATTTTGTAGTTTTTTATTTTGTGGCACTGGGGATTGAACCCAAGGGTGCTCCACCACTGAGCTACATCCACAGCCCTTTTTATTTTTTATTTTGAAACAGGGTCTGGCTAAGTCGCGATCTTCCTGTCTCATTCTCCCAAGTACTGGGATTACAGGTGTGTGCCACCACACCCAGCTCTTGTTTTTATTTGTAACAATTTAACCTTCAGTATCAGGATAACCTTCAATCAATTAAAGAGATGATAGGAAGAACATAAAAATTAATTAATTTAGCAGCATGTTAACACAGTGAGTCTTTATTACTTGATGTTGTTTTATAACATTTGAGTTCACATATTAGATTTGTTTTTTAAGATAATTAAAATTTACAGGTAAAATCTGAATTAAATGTTTTCAGAGTCCAAACGCACCTCCTTTAAAACTGCTCAAAGAAGCCCTGTATGAAAACAGGCTATCATACGTACATCGCCAAGACTCAAGAAATCAGGCAACAATGTGAAACATCTTTTATTGATTCTGGGACAACTCAGATAAGTACTTGAGGAAGACACAGAGAACAATGTGAGAGCACTCTCCTCTAGACCTCAGCCTGGCTGAAGAGAGATAATGAAAATAATGGCTATTATTTACCAAGTGTTCTCCACGCGCTAGGAACTATCTCATTTATCCTCAAAACAATTAAGAGGCTGATGCAGTTTATATTTAACAGCAAAGAAACACAGAGAGATTAAGTACCTTGCCTGAAGACACAAGAGCTATACTGTTCATTTATAGAGAAGTAAATATGAATTACAACAAGTGTGAAAGATTGTATGATAAAGGCAAGTAATCTTCCCTATTGAATCCTGCAGGGGATCTAGACAGGAAGCTTTTGAGCTAGAAGAGTTTCCAAGCAAGAATCTGATGCATCACTTAGAACACAAAAAGAACAGCACTGGAAGCTGACATTTCTAAGGGAAAGGTTGCCTATCAGTCTATCGGCCAGTGTGCCGTCCATTCTGTACCTTCTTTATAGCTTATCTCAAATCTCCAAAGCAGCACTTCTCCCTTCTTTTCTTAGAAAATGCTGCTGTTGCTGTTGAGAGTGTCTCTATGTTTGAGTGTTCTTGGTCCTCTCTTGGTGTCTGGCAGAAGATCAACATGTTGGGCACACACAGAAGTGTGACCAGCCACTGACGTTCAGTGTTCAATGTAAGATGATTTTCCTCTGTACAGAGGTTCAATCAGTACATTCCTCTTCCTCCTTCTAAGTAAGAAGTTAATGCTGATTAACCAGTTAAAATGTGTCTGTATTTCTCTTATAAACATGGCTATGTCCTCAATATCCCCTACACTCTTGCCTAACTGTTCAAAATCTAGAATACAAACTGAAAATAAAATATTGCTCTTTTGTTTTGTTTTTTTGCTTGCTTCCTCCCCCCAGTACTGGGGATTGAACCCAGGGGCACTCTAGAGTTGACTGATAAGACATTTTCTTTTTTTTTTTTTTTTTTTTTTTTTTTTTTTTTTTTTTTTTTTTTTTTTTTTTT
>PVJS01055807.1:0-12545 GCA_004027185.1 Glis glis
GACTACACTGATTAATTGATTACCTGGATATTACTTTTTCAGTGTTTTCCTTAAGAAGTTCAGGTGTTAGAGAGCAAGGCCAGGATGAGCAAGCAATGAGGTTGACCCAGCTGATGACTTTACACACCAATGTTTCCTAAGTGCACCAGTCATGGTGAGGTCAGCCCTGGAAACACAGGGCCAGGATGGGAAACACAATACTTCTAAGCAGTGAAGGTTTTCAATGGTTTAATATCAGCAGGGGTACTAATGGAGAAGTTTACAAAATACCAGTTATCCAGTTTGAATTCTAATCAGAGGGATTCTGTGGGCACAGCCTCTTCTTTCCTGCCTGAGACATGGGGAAATGCCACGAGGAGGCTACTTCATGCTAACAAGGTTAAAGGGCTCCAGGTAACTTTCCTTTGTGGAGAAGAACCAAAGAACCAGGTAGGCCGAGGCTTGAGATGGTAGGTGCATTGAGGCAGGAGAATAACGTGAGTCAGGAACACAAGTTGGAGTGCTGCAATGATTTCCAACCTAGAAGTCAAGGATATGCCTAGGTTAACTTACATCTTACATATCAGCATAGGACCTGCTGCCCATAGAATCCCAACACTGGGCGGAGTGTGGTGGTGCACGCCTGTAAATCTCAGTACTTGGGAGGCTGAGACAGCAGGATCGTAGGTTCGAGGCCAGCCTCAGTAACTTAGTGAGATTCTGAGAAACTGAAAAATAAAATAGGGCTGGGGGTGTAGCTCAGGGGTAGAGCGCCTCTGGGTTCAATCCCCAGTACCACACATGTACACACACACCAAAAAAATCCCAACCAAATGAGTGATGAGTTTATGGTTCTGAGACGGCTTTGATGTTAGACTTGAATCTGGCGCTAAACTGTCTCACTTTCTATTGGGTGCCCATGTCTTATAATTATTGGGCTCCTAACTATGTTCACAGTCTCTGTGAAGGTGGCTAAGAGAGAACCAACTGGAATGTTGTCCTCAAGGAGCTTATTATTTGAATAGGAGATAAGGTATGTATTTCTATCCATGATGCATTGCAGAAAATGAGTAAATACAGCTGGGCGTGGTGGCACGTGCTTGTAATCCCAGTACTTGGAAGGCTGAGAAAGGAGGATCTGGGTTCACAGCCAGCCTCAGCTACTTAGTGAGGCCCTCCACAACTTAGTGAGACCCTGTTTCAAAATAAAGAATACAAAATAGGGCTAGGGGTGTATCTTGGAGGTAGAATGCCCCTGGTTTCAATTCCCAGTACCCCCCCAAAAATAAATAAATAAAGGAAAATGAGTAAATACAAAATGAGAGTTATGAAGAACTATTTTCATGTAACAGTTTCATTCACTTGAAATCCTGAGGGCCTCTCACTAGTGTTGGAAGACTGTATCACAGTGAATTGAATTTCTTGGGAAAAAATATTTTGTTGTGAAACACATAAAATTGTATATATCTATACTTTGAATGTATTTTTAACCAGTTTTGCCTCATTTATTTATCTATCTATCTATCTATCTATCATCTATCATCTATTTACTGGTAGTAGGCATTGAACCCATAGGCATTCTACCTTTGATCTACATCCTCAGCCATTTCTTTTCTTTTCTTTTTTATTTTGAAACAAGGTCACACTAAGTTTCCGAGGTTGGCTTCAAACCTGCGATCCTCCTGTCTCAGCCTCCCAAGTACTGGGAGTACAGGTGTGCACCACCCTGCACAGGTTGTTGTATTTATTAAAATTAGGTATTAAATAGTTTATGCTATTTCATATATTAAACAGTTTGAATCACCTGTATGGTATTTTCTTTCACACCTGTTTTCTCATTTGTTCCTCATAACAGTTAAATGTGGAAAGAAAGGCCATTAGCACTTCCTTTTGACAGATGAGGAAACTGAGGCTGAAGTTCACTGGGCCAAGTTCAGCAAATGAAGCTGAGTTGGAAATAAAAAAACCAAAGTTTTTTTTTTTTGGTTCTAATTCCCATGTTCTTTCTTACAGGATGTAATTTCCCAGTTTGGGGGGTTTCAGAGTCTTTTAAAAGAGCTATGAATTTATTGCACCTGAAATGAACTGTAGACTAAAGAGACCATTCTCTTGCATAGATTCACAATTATTTCTCCACGCAGTTAAGACGCTATTGTGACAAATACAATGTAATCTCATTGAAGTGTAATCAATTCACAGGTTTTTTGGTTGTTGTTATGCATTTTCTTTAACCATCATATGGAGTGTCTATTATTATTAATTTTAACATGGAAAAGGAATCCTTGCTGCCTGCTCTTTTAGAAGAAAGAATTGTCAAGTGTTTCAAATAAAATGCAAGTCAATTGATTGACAAAAACACTGCCGAGAAAGCAACAACAACTTCCTACTGGTCACTTCTTTTGAAGCCTGTGGTTTCTTTGTAGTCTGATGTGCTATTTTTAGACTGTACCCAAAAGCCTGGAATTTTCATATTGACACAGATGACCAAATTTTTCTTTTGTCCAAGCTCTTGATGAGACAGGACATAGAAGTCCTGTTTCTACCTTTATTTTTGCAATTGCTTTATAAAGTCTTATGAAATATCACAATACTTAAGATTAGGTGGCCCAGAAAACAAAATTATCTTCTAATTTTACATCAGAATGAACTAAAAATGGGTTCTGCTACTGTTACATGAAATGATAAAATCTTTCCATTTAACTCCTCAATAAAAAGAAGCAATTTTTGAATTAGGTTAAAAAAAATAATCTGTCTTATCTTGGGTCAGGAGACAACAGTGGCAGACCATGAAGAAGATGACCACATAAGAGAACCATGAAAGAGGAAAGAGAATCACATCACCCCTGCCCCACACGTCCCGCCTCACTAGGACTCTCTCCACAGTGAAGGGCAGTGGACTAAAAAAAAAAAAAATAACCCAATCAAGAAATGGGCAACGGAACTAAATAGACACTTCACAAAAGAAGAGATACAAATGGCCAATAAATACATGAAAAAATGTTCAACATCATTAGCAATCAGGGAGATGCAAATCAAAACTACCCTGAGGTTCTATCTAACCTCAATCAGAATGGCAATCATCAAGAAGTCAAACAACAATAAATGTTGGCGAGGATGTGGGGAAATAGGAACTCTTCTACACTGTTGGTCAGAGTGCAAATTAGTGCAGCCATTATGGAGATCAGTGTGGAGATTCCTCTGAAAACTGGGAATGAATCCACCATATGATCCAGCTATACCACTCCTGGATATCTTTCCAAAGGGACTGAAATCAGAAAATCATAGTAGTATATGCAAATCCATGTTTATAGCAGCGCAATTCACAATGGCCAAATTATGGAACCAACCTAGGTGTCCATCAACAGATGAATGGATTACAAAATTATAGGATATACACACAATGGAATTCTACTCAGCAATAAATGAAACAAAATGTCATTTTCAGGAAAATGGATGGACCTGGAGAACATTAAGCTAAGTGAGATTAGCCAGTCACAGAATGATAAGCGTCATATGTTTTCTCTCGTATGCAGAAGCTGGGAGTAATCTGGATACCAGAGGGACTCCAGATAGTGGAGGAGAAACTCCAGTGGAGCATGGGAGGATCGCAGGTTCAAGGCCAGCCTCAGAAACGTAAGCCCTCGGCAACTTAGTGAGACCTTGTTTCCAAGTAAAAAATAAAATAGGGCTGGGGGTGTAGCTCAGAAGTAGAATGCCCCTGGGTTCAATCCCCAGTACCCAAACCAACCAACCAAACAAACAAAACAAAATAAAACATAAAAGGATAGCGAAGGCAGCTAGTATAGTTAAAACTATAGTTTTCAGGCTTTTATATGGCTTAAGTTGCTTTTTAGTTCTGCAAAAGTATATATTATGCGTGTTCTACTTGAGTGCAAACAACGTAGAGTTGATTCCTGTTATTCATGGTAGTTAAGTTCTATAAAGTCACTGCAAGCACAGAGGTAGCAAATAACGAACCACTGCTCTTTGGGAAATACAGGACTAGGTTCCTGGAGCCTTGGCCACATTCTCAATAACTGATCAATGCATAACCTTGCTTTTTGTGTGTTTCTGTTTAAAGACACTGTGTGTAATGCATATTGTTGATTCACAGCCAACAGCACGGTAGCTCGTGTCTGAATGACGCTTGTCTAACACATGTATCTTCTCTATGAGGCATCACAGCCTTCTTGCACTTAGGGACACTGGAAAATAGTGCTATGTTTGGAGACTGATAGAGCATCAAGCAGACCATGGAAGAGACACAGTAGGAGAACTGGAAAAGAAGATGGAGTGTCACCTTGTTTGACCCCAGCTGAGAATATGAGACAAACTTTTCCATGATCCCTGCATGCCTGCAAATGACTACAGCAGTGCTGTGAATATTGATTGGGGCTACAAATTGATTTTAGTGAGTCAAAAAAATTGCAAATATAGCGAATATGGAATCTGCGAATAATGAAGATCGCCAGTATCTTGTTTGCTTTGTGCCACTGGGGACTGCACTATTTCTTGGCATACAGTAGGAGCTCAATACATATCTGTTGAATAAGTGGAAAAAGTGTCCTTCAATTTTTTTTGTGGTACTGGGGATTGAACCCAGGGACATTCTACCTCTGAGCTACACCCCCAGCCCTATTTTTTATTCTTTATCTTGAAACAGGGTCTCACTAAGTTGCAGAGGGCCTCACTAAGTAGCTGAGGCTGGCCGTGAACCCGGATTCTCTGGTCTCAGCCTCCCAAGTACTGGCATTACAAGCGTGCACCACCACGCCTGGCTGTGTCCTTTAATTTTTGAATGAATCTTATTGTATTGTACTCTTCTGTTTTATGCTCTTACTAAGTTTGTGATGTTCTATAAATAGAACATGAACATTGTAATCATGAACACTTTAGAATAATATGAATGCAGCCAGGTGTGGTAGCCCATGCCTATAATTCTAGTACTTGGGAGGCTGAGACAGGAGGATCTCAGGTTCAAGGACAACCTCAGCAACATAGCTAGACTCTCAGCAACTTAGGTGAGACCCTATTTCAAAACAAAAAACAAACAAAAAAGGGCTGGAGGATGTAGTTTGGAGGTAGAATGCCCCTGAATTAAATCCCCAATACTACCAAAAAAAAAAGAAAAGAATAATATGAATGGTTATTTAGTTAGGATCACAATTATTTCACTTGAAGATGTTACTCTCTTACCTCTGGCATCTAAAATTAATGAAACTTCTGATGCCAATATCAATCTCAGTCCTTTGTAGTGTTAATCTCCCTTTCTCTGGAAGCTTTTAGGATTTGTTTCACCCTTGGAATTCTAAAAATTCACCATATAAACTTAGACTCTTTGAATTGATTATATATAATATCTCTCTTTCTAGATATGGAATTATATATATTTATTAAATTAACTTTTGTACATGACATTCAGTTTATAACTGGGTTCTTTTACATGTGAATATCTAGTTGTCCTATCACCATTTGTTGAAATGATTTTTCTTTCCCCCTTGAATGGTCATGGCAGACTTTTCAAAAATCAATTGGACATAAGTGTAAGGGCTTATTTCTGAACACTCAATTCTATTTCATTGATCTGTATGTTTATCCTGCGTCAGTACTACATTGTTTTGGTTACTGTAGCTTTAAGTTCTGAAATCAGGAAGTTCTCCAACTTTGTTCTTCTTTTTCAAGGTCAATTTGGCTTTTTTGGTACCTTCTATTTCCACATGAATTTAGAGTCAGCTTGTCAATTTTGGCCAAAATGCTACCTGGGATTTTGATAGGGTTTACATTGAATTTGTAGATCAATTTATAGAGTATTATTAACAATACTAAGCCTTCCAAATCCATGAACATGAAATGTCTTTCCATTTATTTAGATATTCTTTAATTGCTTTCAGCAATGTTTTGCAGTTTTCAGTGTATAAATCTCATTCTTCTTTTGCTAAATCTATTCCTAAGTATTTTGTTTATTTTGATGTTATTGTAAGTAGAATTATTTTCTTAATTTAGTTTGGATTGTTCATTGATGGTCTATAGAAATACAATTGATTTTTGTATATTACTCTTGTATCTTGAGACCTTGATGAACTTGTTCATTAGTTCTAATGGGGTGTGTGTGTGTGCGCGCGTGCGCGTGTGTGTGTTCCTTAAGACTTTCTGTATACAAGACAATGTCATCTGTGAATAGATATAGTTTTACTTCTTCCTGTCTAATCTGGATACTTCTAATTTTTCTTGCCTAATTTCCCTAGCTAGGACCTCAAGCACAATGTCCTATCAGTTTGACCACTGTGTGTGGAGGGGCTGAAGACTAATTAGTTTAGATCAGTCACATGGGTGCTTCATGTCTGCATGATTGGCTCCCCTTCCCCCCAGTAAAAACCTTGGATTCCAACGCATGGTGAGTTTTTCTTGTTGGTTACACTTAGTACGCATTATCATACACCATTGCTGGGAAAATTAAACACTGACTGTAAAATTCCCCTTGGAAAGGACAATTGGAAACTTGTTCCTTGTTCTCCTAGACTGCCATACGCACTTTTTCCCTTTTCCTGATTTTAACCTATATCCTTTCTCTGTAATAAACTGCAATCATGACTCTAACAGCTTTTCTAAGTTCTATCAGTCGTACTAGTGAATCACTGAAACTGAGGATGGTCTTGGGGACTCTTACCACAAGCTGACTTAAAATCTTTGTCTACTAAGTCCAATGTTTGGTCTTCCTCAGAGATAATTTCTATTGACCGCCTTTCTTCCTGTGTATTTTTTGTTGTTGTTGAAAATGGATATTTTTTAAATGTGCTTTTATTGGTGCATTATAGTCTCATATCACAATAAAAATCAATTTGACAGTAACATACATGCACACAGCACTTGGTGCCTCCCCCTTTCCCCTCCTCCCAATACAGAGTACTGAGATTGACGTTGGTATATTCTCATATATACTCATGGTCGATGGTAGTAATTCCATTAATGAACTTCATTCTTCCCCTTCCCCTTCCCTTAGACCACTTCCCTGGCTCCACTGAGGCTTCTCCACCATTGTCTGGAGTCCCTCTTGTATCCCAACTACTCCCTAGCTTGCACATACTAGGGAAAACATATGACCCTTCTCTTTCTGTGATTGGCTGATCTCGCTTAACATAATGTTCTCTAGGTCCTTCCATTTTCTTGCAAATGATATAATTTTGTTCTTCTTTATTTCTGAGTAGAATTCCATTGTGTGTATTTCCCATAGTTTTGTAATCCATTCATCTGTTGATGGACATCTAGGTTGGTTCCATAATTTGGCTATTGTGAATTGTGCTGCTGTGAACATGGGTATGCATATATGACTGTAGTTCTCTGGTTTCAATCCCTTTGGAATGATACCCAGTAGTGGTATAGGTGGATCATATAGTGGATCCATTCCCAGTTTTCTGAGGAATCGCATACTGATCTCCATAGTGGTTGAACTAGTTTGCATTCCCACCAACAGTGCAGAAGAGTTCCTATTTCCCCACATCCTCACCAACATTTATTGTTGTTTGACTTCTTGATGACTGCCATTCTGATTGGGGTTAGATGGAATCTCAGAGTAGTTTGATTTGCATCTCCCTGATTGCTAATGATGTTGAACATTTTTTTTCATGTATCTATTGGTCATTTGTAGCTCTTCTTTCATGAAGTATCTATTCAATTCGCTTGTCCATTTCTTGATTGGGTTATTTGTTTTTTTTAGTGTAAAGTCTTTTAAGTTCTTTGTATATTCTAGATATCAGTCCTGTCAGAGGGTTAGCTTGCAAAAATCTTCTCCCATTCTGTAGACTTTCTCTTTAGAGTTTTGATAGTTTCCTTTGATGTGCAGAAACTTTTTAGTTTAATGCTATCCCACTTTCTTGTTTAATTCTTGTTTTAGTTTCCTGAGCTTTGGGGGTCTTGTTGAGGAAGTGTCTACCTGTGCCTATATGTTGGAGTGTTGATCCTATGCCCTCCTCTAGTAATTTCACAGTCTCTGGTCTAACTTCCAGGTCTTTGATCCATCTTGAGTTGACTCTTGTGCATGGTGAGAGGTAAGGATTTAGTTCAATTTTTCTACAGATAGATAACCAGTTTTCCCAACACCATTTGTTGAAAAGGCTGTCTTTTCTCCAACATATATATCTGGCACCTTTGTCGAAAATCAATTGGCTATAAGTTTTTGGATTTGTTTCTGTATCTTCTATTCTGTTCCATTGGTCTATGTGTCTGGTTTTGTGCCAATACCATGCTGATTTTATTACTATAGCTCTGTAGTACAATTTGAAGTCAGGAATTGTGATGCCTCCTGTATGGTTCTTATTGCTGAGAAGTGCTTTGGCTATTCTGGGTCTTTTGTTTCTCCAAATGAAATTAATGATTGATTTTTCTAGGTCTGTGAAGAATGATATTGGTATTTTGACAGGGATTGCATTGACTCTTTAGATCACTTTTGGTAGAATGGCCATTTTGATAATATTTATTCTGCCTATCCAAGAGCAGGGGAGATCTTTCCATCTTCTAAGATCTTCTTCAATTTCTTTCTTCGGTGTTTTATAATTTTCATTGTAGAGGTCTTTTACCTCTTTGGTTAAGTTTATTCCAAGGCATTTGATTGGTTTTGAGGTTATTGTGAATGGAATTGTTTTCTGGATTTCTCAGTGGATTCATGGTTGGCATATAGGAAAGCTACTGAATTTTTTTTAGGTTGATTTTGTATCCTGCTACTTTGCTGAATTTGCTAATCAGTTCTAGTAGACTTTTGGTTGAGTTTTTTGGGTCTTCTAGATATAAAGAAAATGGATATTTTAAATAATACAATGTGGCAATTCTGGAAATGAAAATCCCCTCCCAACCTTTCCCCATGGTTTGTTGTTTTCTGTGTTTGCTGTCATTGCTGTTCATTTCATGAACAAATTTCATAAAGTCATGTGTAGCCAGTTAAGTCTGTACTCAGGTAGCGTAGTGGTTAGTAATGATTAGCTAGTGATTTTCTGAGTGCTCTGAACCTGTTGGTCTCACCAGCCTTTGTCAAAGGGTTCTGTTGGCACATTCTGGCACACTTTCAACATTCTGGCAGTGACGGTTCTGCCTTAGCCTTCACTTCCTGCTTGCACAGTGGCTCACGTTCTATTAGAGGTCAGAGATAAGGACCATTTCAGGTCCTTCCTGGGCATGTGCACAGCTCTGTGCACATACCTTGTCTTTTAGATCCACAGGGATATATTGACACTTTATCAAAGTTTCCCATGCACCCTCATTACTAGCTTAAACATTTGTTTAGGGCTGAGGGATGTAGCACAGTGGTAGAGTGCTTGCCTAGCATGCACAAGGCTCTGAGTTCAGTTCCCAGTACCACACACACAAAATCTTTTTTTTATTCTTTATTTTGAAACAGGGTTTCACTAAGTTGCGGAGGGCCTCACTAAGTAGCTGAGGCTGGCTGTGAACCCGGATCCTCTGGTCTCAGCCTCCCAATACTGGGATTACAAGCGTGGCGTCACCACGCCTGGCTAACACACAAAATCTTTTAAAAATGTTTTTTACTCAGCCTTTTGTTTGCCCCAGCTGTTAATACCCATGTAGATGGCTTTGATGTTAAATAATCACTAATGTTTTTTCAACAAGTGCTGTGGGTAATGAGCTTTTCACATTGATTGTAACCTGAGAGAGGCGAATGAAGACAAGTTCTATGAGTGGGGTTTCCAGGTAGATTATAATTGTCCTGTAATAGAGACTTGTGGGGGGATCCCAAATATGCTTGCTGCTTCCGCTTGGTGAGGCTGCTGTTTCTCACAGACAGGTGTTACAGTCGCATGGCTGCTAAGGAGAGAGAGGTGGGAATAGGGCAAGGTAAAGCATCACAAAGCTCACTGTTCTTACTGAGATTCAGTCTTTCTTTCTTTCTTTCTTTCTTTCTTTCTTTCTTTCTTTCTTTCTTTCTTTCTTTCTTTCTTTTGCTGAACTAGAGATTGAGCCCAGGGGCATTCTACCTCCAAGCTACACCCCCAGCCCTATTTTTTATTCTTTATTTTGAAACAGGGTCTCACTAAGGCCTCACTAAGTAGCTGAGGCTGGCCGTGAACCTGCAATCTTCCTGTCTCAGCCTTCCAAGTACTGGGATTATAAACGTGTGCCACTATGCCTGGCCCAGTCATTTTTCTTTAGTAAACACTCCTTGGATTATTTTCAAGCTTTTCATTAACTTCCAGATTTCTGAAAATGTTGATTTTGGTAGTTTTGGGCCAGTGTTCTCCTTGCCTTTATATAAGAACAGATTTTCAGAATAAGCAGAAATCTTTATTCTGCTATTTCAGAAATGTTTCCCCTACTCTTCTGTTTTTTTTTTTTTTTTTTTAGTTTGTTAGTGGTGTTTGGAGGCTCTTGTCAATTCACCTTTGTGTTTGAGAAATCCTCTTTTCTTCATTGTGAATGACAATTTGGGTTATATGATTTGGTGATTATGGGTCAAAAACAAGATGTGTGCACAAGTAGGTTATGCTGGACTGAGGGATATGGGCACCTGGCTGGAACTAGCTACTGAGGGCACTACCCTAACTCTCCACAAGAATTTCTCCATGCCCAAGTGGTGAATCTCCTGTTCATTATTCACCACAAAGAAGCACAGAGGAAGGAAGGACTGACTTGCATAGTTCCTCTATTGCTGCTCCCCAACTAACCGCCCTGATGAGAGCTGGAAGCCTTCCCCTGCTTCTCATATTAGTTGTATCTCACTCGGAACATGACTAGGACTTTCATAGCACTCTCCCCCTGAGTATACGCTGGGTTGCGGTTCTCTTTGTTAACCCCATCCCTTTGCCTTTTATTTTTCAGTTGTTCTTCCAAATTCCTGACCCACTGATGATATGCTTACTTCTGGCCCACTGATAACAAAAACATTTCTTTACCCTTTCTTTTTTTCCCTCTCATCTTTCTTTTCTTCTTTGCCCTCGGCTTTCTTCTGTTCCCCTTCTTCCTATGAATTTCTCCTATCATTTCTAGGGATTTGGAGTGGATGGAAGGGGAAGTTGTCTTTGTCCACACTCTGAATCCAAGTCTTCCCACTCTGGATAGTAGTGAAGTATAAGAAACAACGAAAATGAGGAATGGTTAATTAAATTTGCAGTACTCCAACATAGTGGTACATCATGCAACCATTAAAAGATGTTAGAAGAATGCTTAAGCCCATGAAAAGTTTGTTAATACAATAAAAACAAAATTTAAGACTGTATTTGTAGTATGATCAAAATAATGAATAAAGGAAAGCATACATTCCTAAAGAAAACTGGATGAAATAATCAAAGATCAGTAGTAGACTCTTAAACTCTGAGTCCTATCTCTTGAAGATCAGTTAAAAGCTAGTGATGAACTGGTGCCTGTAATTCCTTTTGTGCTCTATTCTCTAGGTAATCTGTCACCTATTTTGGGTCCCCTAGACCTGCTTTCTCATCTATAGATGGACTAGCTTCTTAGTTCTTCCTTGAACACATCAAACTTGCTTCTCTCTTAGCATCTTTCCCTTATTGTTTTTTGTGCACAGTGCACCATTTCCCTAGGCGGCCTTGGGACTTAGTCCTTTATTTCCTTCAGGCTTCGAATCTAATGTCATTGTATCAGCCTATGTCATAAAAAATAGCAACCCTGTCTTCACTATTCCTCTCTGTCTCATTATACTGTTTTTCTTTATATCACATTTGTATCTCAACGTATTTGTTTAGTTTTCCCTCCATGGCACTTAGGAAACTTTGTCTTGTTCACTGCTCCATCCCTGGGGCCTAGGAGAGGGCCCAGCTTATAAATAAACATGAAATAAATGATTTTATAAATGAATACTTGACATAAAATATGCAACCTCTTATTTTAGTCTATATTTTATTTGAAAAAATATATATCTGGACCCTAACTTCCTACTGAAGTTTGAGGAGTCAATACAGAGTATGGAAATAATAATATTTTAAAATGTAGATTTTTTTTTTTAGCCAGGCGTGGTGGCACACCCCTGTAATCCCAATACTTGGGAGACTGAGACTGGAGGATCATGGGTTTGAGGACAGTCTTAGCAACTTAGTGAGATGCTGAGCAATCTAACAAGATCCTGTTTCAAAATAAAAAATAAAATAGGGCTGGGGGTGTGGCTCAGAGGTAAAATGCCCCTGGGTTCAATCCCCAGTAACACACACACAGATTTTAAAATTCATATTTAATTAAATTATATTTAAAAACTCATATAAAAATATGAAGTGTTTACCATTTATATTTTGCCTAAGAACTGTTAGCAGTGGATGGAAGCTCTCATTCTATCATAGGCTCTTTGATTCCCCCCCAGATTAAGCAAGGGAAACGAGTATATGCTCATTTGATTTGAGTGCCCATTCTATTGTTTTTATACATAATTCTAATTACTCTGCTTTGTATAGGTCATATTATTATGCCCTCTTTTCAAATGAGGTCAAAGAGGATAGACTATTTGCTCAATGTTACAAAGAAAATAAGCCACAGAATCTGGATTGACACCTAGGTCTTTATATTTCTTTTTTTTTTTTTTTTTTTTTTTTTTTTTTTTTTTTTTTTTTTTT
>PVJS01055808.1:0-12544 GCA_004027185.1 Glis glis
GCCATTCTGCCAAAAATGATCTACAGAATCAATGCAATCCCTATCAAAATACCAACATCATTTTTCACAGATCTAGAAAAATCAGTCATTAATTTTATATGGAGAAACAAAAGACCCAGAATAGCCAAAGCAATTCTCAGCAATAAGAACCATGCAGGAGGCATAACAATTCCTGACTTCAAATTGTACTACAGAGCTATAGTAATAAAAACAGCATGGTATTGGCACAAAAACAGATACATAGACCAGTGGAACAGAATAGAAGATACAGAGACAAGTTCACAAACTTATAGTCAATTAATATTCGTCAAAGGTGTCAAACACATACATTGGAGAAAGGACAGTGTTTTCAACAAATGGTGCTGGGAAAACTGGTTATCTATCTGTAGAAAAATGGAACTAAATCCTTACCTCTCACTCTGCACAGGAGTCAATTCAAGATGGATTAAAGACCTGGAAGTTAGACCAGAGTCTATGAAATTATTAGAAGAAAGCATAGGTTCAACACTCCAACATATAGGCACAGGTAGAAACTTCCTCAACAAGACCTCCAAAGCACAGGAAATTAAAACAAGAATTAATAAGTGGGATAGCATTAAACTACAAAGCTTCTGCTCATCAAAGGAAACCATCAAGAGCCTAAAGAGAAAGCCTACAGAATGGGAGATCTTTCTAAGCTATCCCTCTGACAGAAGTCTAATATCTAGGATACACAAAGAACTTAAAAGGCTTTACACTGTGAAAACAAATTATCTGATCAAAAAGTGGGCAATGAAAATGAATAGACACTTCACGAAAGAAGAGATATGAATGGACAATAGATACATGAAAAAATGTTCAATATCATTAGCAATCAGGGAGATGCAAATCAAAACTACACCATTACTAAGTTGGTTTCATCCCAGGAAAGCAAGGCTGGTTTAACATACACAAAACAATACACGTTATTCACCATATTTCATCTAACCCCAAATAGAATGGCAATCATTAATAAGACAAACAACAACAAATGTTGGCGAGGATGTGGGGAAATCACGACTCTTCTACACTGTTGGTGGGATTGCAAACTAGTTCAACCACTATGGAGATCAGTGTGGAGACTCCTCAGAAAACTGGGAATGGATCCACCATATGATTCAGCTATACCACTACTAGGTATCATACCAAAGGGATCGAAACCAGAAAACTACAGTAATATATGCATATCCATGTTCATAGCAGCACAATTCACAGTGGCCAAATTATGGAACCAGCCTAGGTGTCCATCAACAGATGAATGGATTACAAAATTGTGGGAAATACACACAATGGAATTCTACTCAGCTATAAAGAAGAACAAAATAACATCATTTGCAAGAAAATGGATGGATCTGGAGAACATTATGTTAAGCGAGATCAGTCAATCACAAAGTAGAAGGGACATATGTTTTCATTAATATGTGTAACCTAGGGAGTAGTAGGGTCACACAAGGGACTCTGGTTGATAATGGAGAACCCTCAGTGGAGCAAGGGAAGTGGTACAAGGGAAGGGGAAGGGCAAGAAAGAAGTGAATCAGTGGAATTACTATCATAAACAATGTGTACATGTGAAAATATACCAACATCATTCTCGGTACTTCATATGGGTGGGGGGAGGACTGGGGAAACTAAGAGCTGTGTGCATGTATATTAACATCAAATAGATATTCATTGTGATGTAAGTCTCCAATGCACCAATAAAAGCACGTTAAAAAAAGTTATCCATCACTTCAGGAACGTGAAGTTAAACACTTGCCTGTAGTTGTTTTCAACAAATACCCTGGGGATAAAGGATATTTGCACTAGGCAAGCTCCATGTCAAATCAAATAAAGACAGCTTTGTAAATGGAATCTTCCAAAGAATGACCAGATGGTCGAACAATGCTGATTCTCTGAGAATGATGCTTTGAAGTCAAGAGGGCCAGCCTTTTTTTTTTCTTTCCATTTGTTGCTGGATTTTACCCTAATGGTGGGCTGTTAGTTTTCAAAGATACCAAAGAGTTGGAAAGAAGTGGGTGGGGCCAGGGCAAGTTAAAATACCACAAAGCTCACTGTTCTTTTTGTAGCATAGCAGTTCTTCTTTAATTGGCTAATTGCTAGCATTTGGGGAAAGTTGATTTTGATGCTTTTTTGCTAGTCTTCTCATTGACTTTATAGGGGTAAGAGAATTGCTGGAGTCTCTTATTCCATCATTTTCAGACATGACTCACTTTGCTTTTACTCATAAAGGGTATTTTTACTGGTTATAGGATTATGGGTTGACTGTTTTTCTTTTAGCATGTTAAAGATATCATTTCATTCTCTTCTGATCTCCTTGGTTTCTTAGTAGAAATTTGCATTCATTTGAATCTTTGTAGCGGTGTTTTTTATTGGGGGGTGGTTCTCTTCTTGTAATGCATTGTTTTTCTCTGGCTGTGTACAGGACTTTGTTCTTTAGGTTTTACTTTTTGCTGCTTAATTATGATGTGTCTGAGTATAGTTTTCTTTACGTTTTTCTCCACTGAGGTTCTTTAAGCTTATTGAATACTCTTAACCTGATTATTGATATCTACCAAAGACCTACCACAAATATCAATGTTAATGAAGAAACATTAGAAATATTCCTTTTTAAATCAGGTTCAAGATAATGAAGACAATTATCATTGCCTCTGTTCAGCAATTTATAAGAGGTCCTAGTTAAATCAGTGAAATAAGAGAAAAGAATGCTTAAAGGTAGGGGGAAACATTTTTATAATTATACACTCAGACACTTCAAATAATATGCAGGTAAATTACTAGAATTAATAAGACTACTTAGGAAAATGTTTGGCTATGCAGTCAATGTACCTCAAATTGACTGATTTGTAGTAAATGTATTTAAAATATAGTAAATAAGAAGAGACCAGAGACATAAGCAACACAATTATAAAGAAACTAGGAATAAATCCAAGGGTGTGTAAGACCTGTGTTGAGAAAATTATTAGACTTTGCTGAGAGACACTAACAATAGTTCAGTAATAAGAGAGACTTCTATTATTGATATTTTAATGTTTTAAAGGTGTCAAATATTCTGTAATTAAATCCAATATAAATTTAATAAATATTTCACTAGGATTTTTTCTGAGAACTTGGCAAGTCGGTTCTAGAATTATTTAGAAGAGGTCTGTAAGCTGTTGGCACTGTGATGGGTATGTCTTCCACTCATCCTGCTTTAATGGGTCATTTGCTGAAGTTATAGAGCTCTGAGGCAAAGCTGGACCCATTTCATATGCTACATTCCCACTGTGCGGGGAGAGGGGAGGACATCTATCCCATTTAGCTTCCATCATGGGAAATAAGGCCTGCATTCCACCGAGACGACACACAACAGGGGAGTCTCTAAGTGGGAGTTCAGAGGTTAGGGTGCTAATGGGAAAAAGAGTTTCATGATACCTATACCCACCTCATCCAAAAAAGGACAAAATCCACTAGAATCATATAAAGTCGAGGGATCTCCAAAAGGCTAAAGTGATTTATAACTATGAGAGATCAATGCTAAATAGATATGGGCCTCACTAGGATTTGAGTAGGAGTTATTCAAGATCCACCAGTGAGTGTTTCTAAGGACAAGAGAGGAGGGAAAGATAGATACTTAGGATATTTGCTTATTAATTTTAATTCAAATTAAATTTATTTGTAAACTGATATATAAAACATAGAGATTGTACATATTAATGGAGTACCATGTGATGTTCCAATACATCTGTGTGTTGTGTAATGCTTAAATCAAGTTAAACATATCTGTCTCCTCAAACATTGATCTTTTTATTTTATTTTATTTTATTTTGTGTGTGTTTGTGGTACTAGAGACTGAACCCAGGGGGGCATTCTACCTCTGAGCTATACCTTCAGTCCTTTTTTAAATTTTTGGTTTTTGAAACAGGGTCTTGCTAGGTTGCTGAGAGTCTCACTATGTTGTTGAGCATGTCCTTGAACCTGTGATCCTTCTGTCTCAGTTTCCCAATATTGATCTTTTCTTTATGATGAAAACATTCAGAATCCTTTCTTCTAGTTTCTTGAGATATGCAGAAGAATATTTAAGAGGTTAGGAAAAGTTAGGCTCAGAGATACTATTTTCTGATTTCTCCCTGTTTGAACCACACACAGGAACTGGATCACTTGTAAATCCTTTATGTTATTGTGTCTCTTAGTTTTCTTTTGTCTAGAAAAGCAGTCTTCCTCAAGAGGCTGGGAGCTCCTACCAGGCAGAGGCTGTGTTTATTCATCTCTACCTTCTCATCCCCATAACTCAGTGCTATTCAGCTGTGGTTGGTTATTCTGCCCTGCAAAGCTCAGGAGAAGACACCATTCCTGGAAGGATGGGAGCAGAGAGCTGCATCAAATGTCTAAGATGTTTATTTTGGAGGAGAATGACCCTGTTTCACTACAGCATCCATTTGATGATTCTTCAGTAGCTCTCAGATCCAAACCTCTAGAAAGATAGAAGTCATCATACCTTGATCCATTGCAGGCAAAGACACACGTTTCCAATGCTTAGTATGTCTTGTGTTAGGGAATTACATACTGTTTGCATAACTTTTGATTCTTAATAAATGAATACTATAGATTAAGCTTTGCTTCTAGGGATGTGTCAGTAAAGTACAAAACCAGAGCCCTATGTAAGAGACAATGTCTCTCTGCAGGGTAAGCATAGAACTTGCCCATGTCATCTGGGGAGATGGGCCCGTTTCTCAGATTAGAAACTAGTACTGGAGGTCCAGCTCACCCGAGGGGAATCAATCGCTTCTATGGTCTTGATTCAAGGAAAGGGCTGTTGAGTGGTCTAGGAAGAGGCTCACTCAGCTGGGAACTGAGATGACGGGGACCTTGGGACCAGAGTCGGCCTGTGGAAGTTAGCTGGTGATGAAAGGCCTGTGAGCCCTGAGAAAGAGCTCCCGGTGGTAAAATCCAGCCTTGGGCACTAAAGCCAGACTTATTCCTGTGGTGTTTATTTGCCTGTTTTTCTCCAGCTGGGTGAAAGTTCTGGGCGGTCACAGCTGAGTTCTGGGGGTGTCCAGGGGAGGGGCCTGTGTTCTTTATGACCTGGAGACATTAAGGAGGAGCACTTGCTCTTGGCCAGAGGTGTTTGCAATGGGGGGGATGCAGGTCGAAATGTGGGCATGCTCCGTGCCTTCCCATGCACCGCGGAGGCTGTGCATGGAGCAAGCCCCATCCGCAGGGCCTTCCCCAGCCAGGCTGTGGCCACACTGCTGGTCCCCACTTGGCTGCCTCCTTGGCACCCAGACCTGAGTGGTATCTACTAGGAAGGGTACAAACCTCAGTTCAAGGCAAACCAGTGGACTTCTTATCACTCAATTCCTAGTACTATGAGACAATGGCCTAAATTTTTTTCAGGGTCTCATAAAAAATATTTGAGCTTACAAAGCATGTTACTGACTTCAAAATATGAAAGTGGTAAAACAGATAAATATGTATTTAAATATTTTCATGTTCATTGGTCTACTCTAACCCATACACTATGTAACTGTATAGAAATTATATTTAATGTAAGATACAGATGCATTTTAATATGATGTGGGTTGAGGACTTAAAAAAAATAAAAGTGTTAGCCGGGCATGGTGGCGCATGCCAGTAATCCCAGTACTTGGGAGGGGGAGACTGGAGGATCTGGGTTCCCCACCAGCCTCCGCTACTTAGGCCCTCCGCAACTTAGTGAGACCCTCTTTCAAAATAAAGAATAAAAAATAGGGCCGGGGGTGTAGCTCGGAGGTAGAATGCCTCTGGATTCCATTCCCAGTACCACAAAAAAAAAAAAAAAAAAAAATAGTGTAGGGGCCTGGCAGCATTTTAAAATAGCCTGTCTCTCCCCTGTCGCTCCCGCTGGGTGTTAAGCAGCTTTCTCTCCACCAGAGGGCGCACCAAGCAGCGCTTCAGCTTGCTGTGGCAGGATCTCCTCTAAGTAGATCTTCCAGATTCGTCTCTAATTTTCCCTTATCTCTGAGCCTAGGATTTCTGACCTGTAAATTTAGGATAATAATGTCTCCCTCATAGAGATGAGACAACTCCCTCCTAAAGGCACTCAGGATTCTGGGGGCAGATGGTAATCCTTAGGGAGAAAGGAGGCTTGGAGGTTCCTCTCATCTAAGAGACCTTGACTGAGCTGCGCAGGGACTGGGGACCGGGCGGCCACAGGGAGGCCCATTCTGTTGCATTCTCGATTTCCCTCAAAGGACAAAAGATGGGGCAGAGATAGAGGCGCGGTGGAATGGGGCGCAATGAGGGCATCTATGGGATCCCTGCATTTTGACACGGGGCTCTTCTTCCTGAGTCTGTCTGTCTTTCCTAAGACTTAGTATTTCAAAACACTGTCCAAGCTCAGGAAGATGTAGAGACCTCCTGGCTGAAGTTGGGGGAGTGAGTGAAGACAAAATAGGAAGGTTTCATGGAGGAGCTGGTCTTGAACTAAATGTTGAAAGGACAGTTGGGTTTGTTTTTTTCTTTTTTAGAAAAGACTTTTTTCCATCACAAAACAATACATATTCAAAATAGAAATTAAAAAAAAGAAGATCATAGGTTGAAGTCCTGCCCCAGCAATTTAGCGAGGCCCTCAGCAACTTAGCAAGACCCTGTTCAAAAAAATTTTTAAAACTAAGGTTGGGCGTGGTAGTGCACACCTGTAATCCCAGTACTTGGGAGGCTGAGACAGAAGGATCACAGGTCCAAGGACAGCCTCAGCAATGTAGAGAGACTCGCAGCAAGCTAGTGAGACCCTGTTTAAAAAAAAAAAGTAAAAAAAGAAAATGGGCTGGGGGTGTAGCTCAGAGGTAGAGTGTCTCAGTTCCACAAAAATAAATAAATAAATAAATAAATAAATAAATAAATGCTTGGGGTATAGCTCTGAGGTAGAATGCCCTTAATCACCAGTACCAAAACAATAATACAAGAAAGTGAAAAAAAGGGTGTGCATTTCTTAGTTATCTGTTTACATAGAGATACCCAGCATCAATAGTTTGGTGTAATTGTTGGGAAAATATGAATTGGTATGGCCATTATGAAAAAGTGCAATGGTTCCTAAAAAAATAAATCTATCATATGGCTGAGCAATTCAACTATTGGGTGTATATCCAAAGAAAACAAAATCAGTGTCTGAAGGGATATCTGCACTCCCATGTTAATTGCAGTACTAGTTCCAATAGCCAAGCTATGGAATAAACCTAAGTGCTCATAACTGGATGAAGGAATAAAGAAAATGTGGTACATAATGGAATACTATTCAGCCATAAAAAAGATAAAATCCTGTCATTTGTGCTAACCTGAATGAACTCAGAGGACATTATGTTAAGTGAAACAAGCCAGAAACAGAAAGACAAATACATCATGATCTCACTCACGTGAAATCTAAAAAGCTGATCTCGTAGAAGTTGAAAGCAGAATAGTGGTTACCAGATACCAGTGGGGAGAGCTGAGGAGGATGGACAGAGGTTGGTCACTGGGTACAAAGTTACAGTCAGACAGGAGGAATAAGTTCCGGTATTCTATTGCACAACAAAGCAACTACAATTAGCAATAATGTATATTTCAAAATAGAAAAGAAGATTTTCAAATGTTTCACTATAAAGTAATGATAAGTGTTTGGGGTGATGGATATACTCACGACCCCAATTTGAGCATTACACAAGGATCATACATGAATCAAAACATCACACTGTATACTCCAAATTTGTACAACTATTATCAGTTAAAATTAAATAAAAAAATCAAAAAAATACTTGCAGCAGATTGGGATTTTTCAGGCAGCTTTTCGAAAAAAATATTTTGGTGTATGTTTTTCTTTAATATTTTATGTACATATTTATAAAAACGTATCACACCAAAATTACTTCTTGAAATCTGCCCTTTTCAGTGTATATTTTTCAGTTCTTCTACTGTATCATATTTTATGTCTATTCCACATTTCAATGAGTAAATGTGCTGGAATTTATTTAATTAGTCCCTTATATACATGCAAGTTTTTTCCAGATTTTTATTACCATAAAATGCTGTAATAATCATCTTCAGGGCTAAATTTTACAAAATATTCATAATTATTTCCTTAGGGGGATGCAAATGGACACACTCTGAGATCATCTTAATTTAATTTGAATCTAATACGATAGTCACCTTTAATCTTTTCTAGCAGTGGGGTTGTTCAGTCAGAGGGTAAATAGGCAGTGTACCATTTTCATTCCTACCTGCCTTACATAGGAGTTCTTGTTTCTCCCAGCCTCTCCAAATGGATATGTCCCAAAATTTCTGGATGAATTTTTGGATGACAAGAAGTAGGAGGAGATAGGGCAACACAGACAACAGAAGCAGACCCTCAGGCTCCCACGTAGGCAGAGCTGGGAGGAAGAGAAATGTCAACTCGCTACGGGGAAGCGCCTTCTGCCAGTCCTGCCTGTTTAAGGCAGTGTGGGGCTCTCAGGAGGTGATAGGCCCCCTGTCACTGGAGGTGTCCAAGAGGGGCCAGAGGACCAGTCAGCAGAGAGTGGCAGAGAAGGTTTCAGCACCAGATTGATTCTGGACCAAGGACCTTTAAGACTGGAGAAAAAAACAGCCATATTGGTCACCTCATTTTAAAATCCCGGAATCCATGGCCACCGGACTTAATTAGGACTTAATTGTTGCCAGGAAGTAATATTATCATACTGTACATCCCTAGTCCATTCTCCTCTCATTTGCTTTGAGGTCACTACTTTACACTTTCCCCCACACTTGCTTCACCATCCTTATTCTGCTTCCTACTTCACTCAGAGAATGGTGTCCATCAGTAGACAGCCTCCACAGACTTTCCCCAAAACACTCTACACCAGCCTGCTCTTCTCCCACCACTGCCATAGGTTAACTTTCCACCCTCTTAGCTCCAACCATTTCTTCCATTGTGCACCAGACTCCTTCCCCTTCCACTACTCGGGGCGTTGCTGTCTCGTTGTCTGTCTTTGTTTGTCTCCTCCTGCTCCCCTCAGCCCCTTGTTCACTCTGCTCTACCTTCCTGGTCTTCCTGCTCTTGCTCAAGACCCCAGGCACACTCTTGCTTTAGAGCCTTGTGCTGACTGTTTGCTTGGGGGTGGGGTGTGAGGGAAAGCAAGTCTCACAGATGATCATTTGCACAACACATAATTCTCTCATCTCCAGTTACATCGACTGGGTTAAAAAAAAGTGTAACTGTAGGCTCTTTATCAGAGTAATTGAAAACATAAGAATTCAGAAAGGACAAGAGTTAAAGAATTAAAAAAAAATGGCCAGGCGTGGTGGTGCATGCTTGTAATCCCAGTACTTGGGAGGCTGAGACCGGAGGATCCGGGTTTGCGGCCAGCCTCAGCTACTTATGAGGCCCTCCGCAACTTAGTGAGACCCTGTTTCAAAATAAAGAATAAAAAATAGGGCTGGGGGTGTAACTTGGAGGTAGAATGCCCCTGGGTTCAATCCCCGGTACTTCAAAAAAAAAAAGAATAAAAAATGTATATATACCAGTCAGGCATGGTGGTGCACACTTGTAATCCCAGTACTTGGGAGGCTGAGACAAGAGGATCGCAGGTTCAAGAGCAGGCTCAGCAATGTAGTGAGACTCTCAGCAACCTAGTGAGACCCTGTTTTGGAACCAAAAAAGACCTGGGGGTGTAGCTCAGAGGTATAATGCCCTTGGGTTTAATCCCCAGTATCACCAAAAAAATTATATATATGCAAGCAATAGCCAAAATAATGATAGTATAGTTATATTAATTTTAATTTTAAATAAAGTTGACTTTAAGGTGAAAGGCATCATAGAGATAAGAGCCATCTTAAGATAAATTTAAAATTTATCAGTGAAATGTATAAATTCTAAATGCATATGCACCTAATAACATAATTTTATAATATGTAAAACAGAAATGGACAATTATAGTGGGACATTTTAACCCACCTCTCATTAATTATCTCTTCATATGGGAATGGTCTATGTCTCTTTCTCCACTACCAGGCTATGAGCACCCCAAGGTCAGAGACTCACCTTAATCATGGTTGTATCGTAACTGATGTGGACAGTGCCGGGCATGGGGCTGGAATTCACTTATTAATGTTTGCTGGAATAAACTTCCTCTAACAGTGAGGTCACCATGGTCTGAAGTGGCACATTCTTTGGGAATGCTCTTACTCTTAGATGGTCTTAGTATTTTGGATTGAAACCTTTCTCCCTGCCTCACCTTCCTCCCCTGTCCCATCCTAATGGAGTTTGGCAGGAATGGGTTCTGGAGGCCAGAGCTTTAAAACCTTAGGTAGTGTTAATTGTAGGGGATTTAAAGCAGATCAATTTTTTTTCTTTCCTACAAAGTCTTGGGCTGGGCATGGTTTCTATTAGAAAAATCCTTTCTGGGTAATTATCCATCCATCCTCAATAATGTATCTTGGGGGTTGGCATTAAGGCTTTTAAATTATTAAAATTGTCAGATTTTTCATCTCCTAGTGAAACTTTTCTGGAAGTCCTGCTGCAGCCGCTGCATGGGTTTGATAGTATAGCAAAAGCTCTCGCCTGTCTTGGGCAGGCCGGTAGCCAAGGGCTGTAAATCTGGGCCTAGCAGACCGTTATGGAAATTTAGAGGCTTTCTGGAGGGCTAGTGCTTCTGTAGAGAGATTTAGATGGGAGGGAGTCTGTGGGCGTTCAGGAGGTTTATAGGTCTTAGTTTTCCTGTGAGTTCTGGTTATCATCCAGTCTTATCATGCATCTTCCCCTGTTGTTTCTCCATCTCCCTCAGCTCTGCTCTGTTCTGAGGAGCTGGTCCCCAGACCACATCACCTGAGATCTTTTGCTCTATGACTGGACTCGGTCAACGGAGGCACTGGCTGGAGATCAAAGGGAGGAGCGGAGAGGTGAGGGAGTCTCTCGGCTCTTCCTCCCTGTGTGATTTATGACTAAAGCTTCTTCTGTGACTCCACTGGGATGCCAGTAAGTTGTTTCTTCCCTTACTCCTTTAGGCTTAAAGGGCTAACAGTTTCCCACAGTTCTCAGGCCCTCAATGCCTAAAATCACTTGTTATTCCCTTAACCCTGATCACAAATATCTCTTCATTAAATTGTCTTCCAAATACCACCTGTGATAGTTGGTCCGGTTTGTCAACTTGACCTTCTTAAGGTCATGTGACTTTGGTTGTATAACAGCAGATTGAACCGGAAGTCCTGCCCTAAATGTGGGTAGCAGGGTTCTGATAGGTGCAGGACTTAGATAAAAAGAAGGAGAAAGCCGCGTAGAGCTGAGCTGCGACTCTTCCTGAGGAAAACGCATCTGCTCTCGTTTGAGAACATCAGTCTCCAACTTTGCCATTTCCTTGGAGAACTTCTTGATCTTCTGCTCTTGTCGGCCTCCAGCTCTTCGAACTGAAACTTCACCATCTTTTCTCCAAAGAGCTTCCTTATCTTCACATCTTGGACTGGACTGAATTGGTGGTTGCTTCAATCCTGGGGCTCTGGCTCTTAGACCACCCAACCAGCTGCTGATTCCTCTGACTTTTCAAGTGCAGTTGAAATTCAGGACTACATTGTGAGCTAATCTAATACATTCTTTTTCCCCCCTCCCTTCCTTTCTTCATTCTGTGAATTCTGTTGATCTGACCAATACACCTTGTTTTTTTTTTTTTTTTTTTTTTTGCTGGGATCTGTGTGGGATATGGAAATGCACGTTATATCATTTTGACTGAAAGACGGCCGACCCCTTTCCCTACCTTCTGGACTGAGAGTCCTCAGCAGCTACACCTGGAAGGACTTTTATTTTTTTCTTTTTTTAATATATTCATTTATTGGTGCATTGTAATTATACATTTTGATACACATCAGGGTAGCAGCATAATACATGCACACATTGCTCATTTAGCCCTCCCTCAAATTCCACCCTTTTCCCTCCCCCTTCCCTCCCTTTCGTGCTCCGCATAGTGATTGAGTTTTATAAGTTTGTGTATATACATCATATGCTATAGTGTGTTTCCCTCCACCCCCCCTCCCAACTCCCTCAGTTAGGTCACCTTCTTTGTTCATCTAAAGTTTTCTTCTTCTTTGTCTGGAGTCCCTTCTAAGTCCTATTCTATCTAGCTTCCACATATTAGGGGGGACATCCGACTTTTCACTCTTAGTGACTTACTAATTTCACTTAGCATAATGTTCTCCAGTTCTCTCCATTTCCCTGCGAATGATGTAATTTGTTCTTCTTTGTGGCCACATAAAATTCCATTGTGTACATATCCCATAGTTTTGTGATCCATTCATCTGTTGATGGACACCTTGGCTGGTTCCAAAGTTTGGCAATTGTGAATTGTGCAGCTATAAACATAGATACACATACATTAGTCTGGTAATTGGGTTTTAGTTCTTTGGGGTAGATGCCTAGAAGTGGTATCGCTGGGTCATACGGTAGGTTTATTCCCATTCTTCTGAGGATCCTCCACACTGTTTTCCAAAGCGGTTGCACTAATTTGCAATTCCACCAACAGTGTAGTAGAGTTCCTACTTCTCCACATCCTCGCCAGCATTTGTTGTTGTT
>PVJS01055809.1:0-12545 GCA_004027185.1 Glis glis
ACAACATTATGCCAAATGACACGTATGCTCTGACGATTATCTGCTCTCATAGCTTTGCACTGTTATTTCTTAAAAATCATTAAGATTGTATAAACCACAGGCATGAACAACGATCAGCTGATGATGTATTTTGTTTCCTTAATCATTGTGTATAAAATCCTTGCCTGAAGCTTTGCAAAATACACTCAGATGCAACTTCTTTGAGTTGTCTGTGTCTGTTTGTCACTCATCGCCGACTCCTTGCCCACCATCCCGAGACCCCTGTCCCATCGGTCTCAGTTCTCCGGCTGAGCTGGTCCGTCGCAAATTAAGTTCTTGGCATAAGTTCTACAATTCCCATCACCAGTCCCACAATTATTAACATTAACAATAAGGCCACCAACAGGCTTGCCACCATTAGAGGATGTCAGCTCTGCAACAAATCTCCCTCTGCTGTGACTTTGTCAAACAGCCAAAGAAACTTTGGCTTCGCCTTTGGTCCTGGCATCTCCATCACCAATCCCACAATTATTAACAATAAGGCCACCAACAGGCTTGCTGCCATTAGAGGATGTCCGCTTTGCGACAAGCCTCCTTCTGCTCTGACTTTGTCAAACAGCCGAAGAAACTTTGGCTTCGCCTTTGATCCCAGCAGCAAATGTAAAAGGCATTAGGCATATCTAAAGGTGGATGGGCTTGGGGGCTGAATTTTAATAGGGAGGCCAGTCAACCTGCTGTGTGAGTCCTGGACACTGTGATTCTGTGTTCAGGTAAGAAAACAAATTGAGAATATGTGAAATAAGTCACTTACCAGTGCTCCTTATGGAGGAAAAAAATCCTTCTTATTCCATTAAAATTCTGGTGAATGTTCATAGTAGGAATCCCTCACAGTCTTTCATATAATTTGGTGTAGGAAATTTTTAAAAATTATCACAGATACCAGAGAAAATGACAACTCTTTCCAAAGACTATAAATTTATTTCCACTCAATATTTACTAACATTAGAATCTTGTTTAGTAAAAACGAGAATGCAGAACTTTAACATCACTGTATGAGAAGAAAAATAATGCTTCTTGAGTGCTTGTCATCTGTATTTTAACACAACAGAATACAATGGATTTTAAAGTGCTTCATTTAGACTACATGTTAATTAACTTCATTTGTGTAATGAAAGTGAGTAGATTGTGATATTTTAATATTCAAATTCAATACGTGAAATGTTATCCTGAGACAAACATGAAACTCTCCCACCTTATTCCAGACCATGGGAAACAAAGGCCAGTGCAGAGGCCGACACACTATTGGGTAATATGGTGGAATGTCTTCTCTAGTATTCCCTTTTCCAGAGGATTGAAATCACAAATAACTAGAAGTACATCGCCCACATAAGTTGTATTTGCATTAATGTGACATTGTGATTTTATAATAAAAATTATATTGTAGTACAATTAGACATCATACTGAGTTGTGAATTAATATTTATGAAACATTTACCCAGTACATCTCTTTGCACACAGTCACTTTCTGGTCCAGTTGAATAAATAGCATTTTTTGTTTTCATTTATATAAAAATATATACAAATATATTTAGCTAAAGATAAATGGTTTTGTACTGCTGGGAATTAGACCCACTGGCATTCCACCACTGACCTACATCCACATCCTTTTATTTATTTTTATTTTATTTTATTTTTATTGACCCAAAACTTTGCTAAGATACCAAGGCTAGTTTTGAACTTGAAATCATACTGCCTCAGCCTTCCACAATGCTGTAATGATAGGTCTTTACCACAATTCCCAATCTAAAGACACATTTTAAGATTAAGAAAAATATAAGTCAGGCATGGTGGTGCACACATATAATCCAAGTACTTAGGCTGAGACAGGAGAATCTCAGGTTCGAGGACAGCCTCATCAGGTAGTGAAACTCTCAGCAACCCAGCGAGACCCTGTTTCAAAACAAAAAATAAAAAGTTGTGGGGGTGGAGTTCATATGTAGAATACCTCTGGGTTCAATCCCCAATACAGTGAAGGAAGGAAGGGAGGAAGAGAGGAAGGAAGGAAGGAAGGAAGGAAGGAAGGAAGGAAAATGTGCATGGTGGCACATGCCTGTAATCCTTTACTTTGGAGGCTGAGACAAGAGGTTCACAGATTTGAGGCCAGGCTCAGCAATTTAGCAAGGCCCTCATCACTAAATGAGACCTTGTGATTTTGTGATTTAATTCAGGCAGTTAGCACTTTGAATGAGGTATACATAGATGAGACATGGTGCTGCTATCCTTAGGGAGGTAGATATGACCTTTTGGATAACATCTGGGAAAAAGCCTGTGGTCTTTGATTTTTTGTCTGAATGATCTTACATAGCACGATGTTCTCCAGTTCCATCCATTTTCTTGCAAATGACATTTTTATTTCTGTAACAGGAACTGTAACTGGGACCTTCCTTACTTCTGCTCAGTCTTTTGATTCATTGAGACCTGTGATCGTGGATCTATGAGGGATAATAAGGAATGTGCAAGAACATTTCTACCACATATTCCACCCTGGCGTTAGGCTCGAATTGACCAGCATGGGATTCATGATGAAAGCAGGGGCTCCTTCACAGCCCAGGGTGACCTTACACCCAGCTGTTTGGGCTAAGTGGGTATATATTTTCAGATGTAAATATTGATGCAGATGGGCATGGTGGCATCTCAGTAATCCCAGTATTTTGGAGGCTATGACAGGAGGATTGCAGGTTCAAGGACGGTCTCAGAAATATAGTGAGACTCAGAAAACTAGTGAAACTCTGTTTCAAGAAAAAAAATTAAATGGGCTGGGGGAGTAGCTCAGAGATTGACTTCCTCATGATTCAGTTCCCATTATCACAGAAAGAAAGAAGAAAGAGATAATGAATGAATGAATGAATGAAAAGAGAAGAAAAAGAAGAAAGAAATAACTGATACAGTGAAGTTGAGCAGGTTGTAATCACACATTTACCATTGGAGCAATTGAAATATTACATGCATGTCATTGTGTACCTATTTCTTTGTGTTTAGTTTTACAAATAAAAGTCTGTTGTTTAGTATCAGAAAATAACATATATATGTGGCTTATGTTCACTATATACTGGTAGCCCACCAGGACTGATTAGGCTAAGGACCCTTGGTACCAGTGGGATTTCCCTTCTCTGATATTAATTTTTTTTTCTACTCTGATCTTTATTGTTTCCTTCCTTCCACTATTGTTGAGTCTGTGTTTTCTAGGTTCCTGGGGTGCAAAGTTCAATTGCTTAGAGGATTTTCTTTTTGATGTATGTGTTTATCACTGTAAATGTCCCTCTTAGGGCTTCTTTTGATGCATTCCACAGGATGTGGTTTGGGATGTTTCCATATTTGATTGTTTTGAGAGATGTTTTAATTTTCATTTCCTCATTGGTCCATTGGTTATTCATTAGCAACTTCCTCACCTTTCTAGTACTTCAAAGATTTCTGTTTCCTCTTCTTAGCTTCTAGTTCTCTACCATTTTTATAGCTTTTAAACTTTTTAATATTTGTTCTGTAACCTAACATGTATGTGATCTATCCTAGTGAAAAACCTTTCTGATGTTGAGAGAACCCATACTCCACATATGTAGGATGAATGTCTTCTAGATCTCTCTTAGGCCCAATGCTTCTAGAATGTAGTGAGGATCCCATGATGACTTGTTCATTTTATGTCTGAGTGATTTTTCTATTGTTGGGAGTAAGGTTTTGAAGGTTTTGTAAGCAAATGTAAAGGACCAGAAACAAACAAATGAACAAACAAACAAAACAAAGAAGACTGAAAGCAGTAAGAGGTATTTACACAGAATAGTGCTTGCCACCATGGATAGTTAACAGTGAGAGTCAAGGATCATGGGGATATATCTGTGGGATGATTATTTCATGATTTTTCCCTAAAATGATTTATACAAAGTTGTGTTCAGTATTTCAAATTTCATTTGAAATACATTAATGACCTCTGCATGTATCTCTAAATATTTTACAGTTATGTATGATTTTGGATTTGGTTCAGGGGAAGGAACCCAAGGCCTCACTCATGCTAGGCAAGGCATTTTCCAAGAGCTACATCTACAGCTCCATCCAGATCATCTAAGTTGAAAGAAGGTGACTAGAATAATGAAATATTGTACAGAGGACACAGATATTAAACTTCTGGAAATTATGATTAATGTCTGAAAATAAGATGAACTTTGTAAGGTAAAAGAAAGAGAAAATAATCACACAACTTGCAATAAAAGAGAAATATGTCCAGGCATAGGGGAGTACTTGGGAGGCTGAGACAGGAGGATCCCAGGTACTCAGCCAGCCTCAGGAACTTAATGAGGCCCTTCACAACATAGTGAGACCCTATTTCAAACTAAAGAACAAAATAGGGCTGGGGTAGAATGCCCCTATATTCATTGCCAGTGAAAAATAATAAAAGAGAATTAGGCTGAATATGTATTAAAATAATTAAGATGTTGAAATACAATGAGAAAGTAGAACTGGTATCAGGGACAGCACATGGAATTTGAGGAATATAGTACTGAAATAGCCTTCAATATATCCCACAAAAATAGACTAATTTTTTATTGAATAGAAATGAAATTTTAATATATCTTTTTTTTTGCGGTACTGGGGATCGAACCCAGGGGCATTCTACCTCCGCGCTACACCCCCAGCCCTATTTTTTTTATACTTTATTTTGAAACCGGGTTTCACGAAGTTGCGGAGGGCCTCACTAAGTAGAGAGAGAGAGACAGGGGGAGAGAGAGAAAGAGAGCTGAGGCTGGCTGCGAACCCAGATCCTCCGGTCTCCGCTTCCCAAAGTACTGGGATTACAAGCGTGTGCCACCACGCTCGGCTAATCACATATCTTAAAGAGATATTAATCATTCATCCATACCATAGTGGACTAAATATCAAAATGAATAAAAAATGTGATGGAATTTTGGCATTATTGCAATTGATATTATTTTTATATTCCTAACTTGCTATTTTCCATTATAATTGCTTAATGGATTATAAGCATAATATGACTGATTGTCTCTTTCACACACAGATACATACATATACACATATCTCAGCACACATTTATATTTATCGAAATGTGGGTGCTACTGACGGTGTCTTATATTCTGACTATGTCATAATTGTGCTTATGGTTCTATGAAGATGAGTAAATTAACAACGGAAGATTGTACAGGTGCACACAGTCCACATAGTTGTGAGAACATTAAGAAATGTTCTGTTCCTTATCCAAGAAAAACAGAGTCAGGGTAATGTGAAGTCTGTGCTCATGAGAACAAAGGGGCTGAGGGCTAGGAAACCTGTACTTAATTATGAGTTTCCAATGATGTGTAAATATTTATTCCACAAACTAAGAACAATTATTAATAAATCTAGGTGCATTGAGTGCAGGAAATAATTATATAAACCTGCCTTGTGACCAAGGTGGATTCAATGAATACAAGTTGGCCCCATTTCAGGATGGACACAGAATGAACATTTGCTTTTTTGAGTCTGTTCATGGTACTGGGACTTGAACCCAGAGCATCACACATACTAAGCAATACTTCTACCACTAACTTACAGCACCAGTCCATTATTAATTTTTTAATGTTACTTTTTGAGACAGGGTCTCTCTAAGTTCCTCAGGTTGCTATTGAACCAACAATCCTCCTGCCTCACTTTTCTGAAAAACCAGAATTTCAAGTTTGGGCCATGGTACCTAGCATGTATTTGCTTTTATGACAGGAAAAATTAAGCACGATTGATCCTACTACAGGAATTACTGAGCTATAAGATATTGTGGCACATGTAATACTAGTATGTAATAAAACAGAGGAAGGTATAAATTAAATTATTACTAGTCTCAGTTCATATGCTAATCAGTTATTGAAGTGAGGTGTGTGGAAAATATTAATATGGGACAATTGTGGAATATTAAATCTTTAAGAAGGAATCTTGTTCATTGCATGAATTGAAATGGTATATTTTAGAATATACATTTTGGAGAATGTGTAAAAGGAAGAGACATGGTGATCGTATTCTTCCTAAGGAGGTGGATATGACCTATTGATTAAAATCTGGAAGTAAGTATGTGATCCTTGATTTTCTATGTCTGGATGATCTTACTTAGTATGATCTTCTTCAGTTCCATCCATTTTTTCTGCAAATGACATAATTTCAACTTGTATCAAGACCTGTAACTAGGACCTCCGTCACTTCTGCTCACTGTATTGATTCACTGAGTCCTGTGGTCCTGGCTGTATGAGTGACAATAAGAAATGTGCATGAACATTTCTATCACATATTCCACCAGGCTGTTCATCTACAAGTGTCCAGCAGGGCTTCATTGTGAAAGCACAGGTTCCTTCACAGCCCAAGGTGACTTTACTTCCAGTTTTCTGGAGAGGGGAGTGTATTGTCTCACTTTTATTGTCTCACATTGTATTGATACAATGAAGGTAGAAAGCAGGTCATGATCACACCTTTACTACAGGTAAAATAGAAATATACCAATTATCTTATTGTGTGCCTATTATTGTGTATACAGTTTTACCAAGAAAGGACTGTTGTATAATTTAGTTTCAGAAATAACATGTGTATTTTGTCTTATATATCACCATGAATCAGTATGCAATGAGGGCTGATTAGTTCCCTGGTCGTATGAGGTACCAGTAGGCTTTCATGTTCCATCTATGATATTATTTCATTTTTTTCTACTCTAATCTTTATTATCTTCCTTCTATTGTTTTTTTTTCATTTTCTTGAGGTGCAATGTTCAACTGTTTAGAAGTTCTATTTCTCTTTTGATGTAGGTATTTATTGCTGCAAGTGTTCTTAGGATATTTTTGCTGCATCCCATATGTTTTCATATGGTGTGTTTCCATATATGATTATTTTCAGTGATATTTTAATTTCAATTTTCATTTCCTCATTGATCAACTGGTTACCCAGTAACATCTTGCTTACTTTTTTAGTATTTGTGAGATTTCTGTGTTTCCTCTTGTAATTAACTTTTAGTTACATGCCATTTTTTAATTTTAAAACTAGTTGGGAATTGTTTTGTGACTGAACATATGATATTTCCTAGTGAGTAAACTCTGTGATATTGAGTGAATGCATAACCCAAATATGTAGGATGGAATGCTCTCTAGATCTCTGTTAGATCCATTGGGTTTGGAATGTAGTGTAGGTCCCATGTTGACTTGTTCATTTTTTTTGTGAGTGGTCTGTCTATTGCTGGGAATGAGGTAGTGCTAGCAAAAGTCAAGGACAAAAATAAATACTGAAATCACTAATAGATATTTGCTTAACTTTACACAGATGAGTGCTCGCTCCCAAGAAAAGTGAGAGGCAAAGATCATGGGAATATATCTGTGTGATGAACAACTCATGATTTTTTTTTCTTTTTTTTTTTGAAGTACCAGGGATTGAACCCAAGGGTGTTTTACCTCCAAGCTACACCCCTGACCCTATTTTTTTATCCTTTATTTTGAAACTGGGTCTCACGAAGTTGCGGAGGGCGTCACTAATTAGCTGAGGCTGGCCGCGAACCCGGATCCTCCGGTCTCCGCCTCCCAAGTACTGGGATTACAAGCGTGAGCCACCACGCCTAGTTCAACTCATGATTTTTACCTAAAACGATTTCTACCAAGCTGTATCTAGTTTTTGAAATTTTATGTAAAATCCACTAATGACCTCTACATGTATCTTTAAATGTTTTACATGTATGTCTGAATTTAGTTTTTGCTCTGCGTATAGAACCCAAGGTCTTGTACATGCAGGGTGAGCCCTATTCCATGACCTACATCCACAGATCCTGATCTGAATCTTACAAGTTGAAGAATGGTAAATAGAATAATGAAATATTCTCCAGAGGGCACAGATGTTAAAACTCTTGAAATTGTGATTTGTTTCTGAAAATAAGTTGCAGTTTTTTGTTAAAAATGAGCAAATATTATTACAAGACATAAAATAAAAGAAATGTACTCAATTTATATTAAAATTGATAAGATGTTAAAATAGAAAGAAAAATAGAATAGGTATAATGAAGTTCACATGGAAGTTGACAAATCCAGTCCTAAAATACCCTTCATTATATTCCATAAAATAGAGTAATTGCCTTTATTTAATAGAACTATCTTACTATATTGAATTGCATATTTTAAAGAGATACTATCCATTCATCAACACCATAGTAGATTAATATAAAAATAAATGACAAATGGGATGTCATTTTGTCACTGTTGCAATTGGTATTATTTTGATATTCCAAACTTGCCATTTTCCAATATTACCACTTAATGGATCATAAGCATAATATGACTCTCTTTCACACAGACAGGTGCATACGTACAAACACATATTTTAGCACGTTTATATTTAAACAAATGTGTGTGCTTATATGTTGTCATTATACCTTATATTCATCATGTCTAATTTTATAATTTTTGTAACAAGGTTCCAATGATGTGCAAGTAATTATTCCATAAACCAACATCAATTAGGAATGAACATTAGAAAACCTCAATAAAACATAGATGCATTGAATGTAGTGTAGAATTGTAAGAACCTGTCCCAGGACCAAGTTGGATTTCAGGAATACAAGATGGGCTCCAAACCAAGATAGTGACAGAAACACTCATCTATTTTTATGTGAGGAAAAAACCAAAACAACCCCTACCACAAGAATTATTGAACTTAAGTATGTGACACCAAAAATTAAACAGTAGTACATGATAAAATAAGGTAGAATAGAAAGTAAATTATTACTAGGGTCAGTTCATATAATAATAAGTTAATACATAAATTCAATCAAATGACTAGCAGAGCTGGGCTTGGTGGTACACACCTTTAACCCCAGTTCTTGGAAGGTTGAGACAGGAGAATCACATGTTCGAGGACAGCCTCAGCAAGTAGTGAGAGGCTCAGCAATCTAATGAGACCCCATTTCAATAACAAACAATAAAATTGGGCTGGGGATATAGCTTGGAGGTATAATGCCCCTGGGTTCAATGCCCAGTAACACACACATACACACACACACACACACACACACACACACAACATAGCAGAGTGGTGCCATGTGAATATTGATACAGGACAATTATGAAAAGTTAAATTATGAGAGGCACAGAATCTTCTGCATTTCATAAATTAAAATGGCAGACTTTGGATTGGTAATACTTTTTTGTGGTGCTAGACATTGAACCTAGGGAAATTCTACCTCCAAGCTACACCCCAGCCTTATATTATTTTTTATTTGGAAACAGGTTCTTGGTAAGTTGCTGAACCTGGCTTCAAACCTGCAATCACCCTGTCTCAGTCTCCCAAGTACTAGGATAACAGGTGTGCACAACCATGCCTAGCAATGTAGTATATTTTTAAACTGTATTCATTTTAAATTAACAATACTGTGTGTGTTAATGGTGCACTATATAATATGTTGATGTACATCCAAATTTTTGTAAGAGTCAAGCTAAAGCCTGGCATGGTACCTTATGCCTGTAATCTGAGTTCTTGGGATGCTGAGACAGGATGATTGCCAAATTCAAGGCAGGCACAACAACTTAGTGAGACCCTCCACAATTTAGTGAGTACCTGTTTCAAAATGAAATATAAAATAGGGCTGCAGGAGTAGCTCAGATGTAGAATGCTTCCTGGGTTTTATCTGGAGAACCACAAAAATAAAAATAAAAAATAAAAAAGTCAATCAAAGTAATATATTAAGACTTTATCATTTTGTGGAACATGGGAACATTATATTAAAATTTAACAAACACAGGAAGCTCACCAGAAAGACTTGTTGAACACTGACAGCTGCCATCTGAAGCTGCTTATTGTAAAGTCACTTGCCCCTCACATGCTGCCTCCTGAACCTGAGGAATGAGAACAGCCTTCCCACCACCAACAATCACACATGACTTCAGTAAAGACACAGTTACTCTCTCCCTTCAGCACCTCCTACACCAGAGCTTGAGAGAATATTTCTACTACAGCCACTGAAACTCACATAAACTGACTCTGCACAGGAGTCCAGAGCTCTTGCAGATTTATCCTGGTATTTATGACGGGCATGGAAGTTGTATGTATGTACATCTCATTCAACTAAAAATAGTACTTACAATTGTAAAAGGACTTGACAGCAGATTCATTTCAGGATCACAGCCTTCAAGCTCCTTGAACTTCAAGTGTCAATGTCAAGTGGATTAAGTAAGTCTTTCTTACTGATGACTACACTAAATTCCATTGGGGGCGTCAGGCACTGGTGATGGGTCCACAGCCCTCAACTCTCTTTACTATCCCAGCTCTCAGCTCAGGATTCACTCCTTCTCCTGTATGGCTTTGGGCCTGGATGAACTTCAAACCCAGAAGTTCCCCTTTATCTCACATGACCACTCACCCAGACCACTGATATGTCTCCTTCTCTCCTCACAGATTCTACCTGTCAGACTCAAATAATGAATCCTCACCTGAGTCAATCTTACTGCCTGGAGGATCAGCTATGTCCCAGGGCCACAACAGCCAGTCCTGTGTGGGAGGAGCAGCCAGACACTAGATATGGGTTTGTGATCCAGTGACTTCACCTCTTGGCTGAGCTGCATTGATCACTTCAGCTGTCACAGCAATGACAGTGCAGCCTTGGGAAGCTGAGAGCACATCTAGAAAGCATTATTACCTGATGTAATTATCAAAACAACTTACCAGTTCCCAACTGGTATCTCCATAGAGGCTTTGCAGTGCCTAGGGAGGCTCTTTTTCTCAATACCACTAAATAGACAGGGTATGGGAGACATATAGAGAAGCAGGTAACACTGTGTGGAAAATGTGACTGCCAGAGGCAGGTTAACAAGAGTTATGGAACATCATGACTGGACTTTTGAATTCACTGAAAGTTGCCTGTTCCTCCAAGGTAAATGCTCCTGTGTTTCTTGGTGGTGCAAACTCTGAATATCCCACTTGTTAACCATTAGCCTCAAGGATAGTCATCACATCCTCAGTGGTCTAATTGTTAACCATTATCTCAAGGACTTTCTGCATATATTCTGAAGTTTACCCCCTAACCATTACCTCAGGGACTCTCTGAAGTTTGCCCAGTTAATCATTACCGCAAGGATATTCTGCATGTTTACCCATTAAATATTACCTCAAGGACCCTCTGCATGACTCTCTGAACATATGCAAGTGTCCAAACTGTAACCTTCCTGCATAGGGTGACAATAAAAGCTGTGGACAAGTGTCCAGTGGGACCTTCATCTAAGAGTGAGGTCCCCTGGCCTGCATCTTTCAATCTGCTTGCCATGTCTGGGTCATTCTTTTCCTCACAGGTGTGCTAGACATTATCAACAATACTGTACTGTCCATGGCTAGAGGCATGGATGGATGGATGGATGAAGTAATTGTGACCTGTATGCCCACTGAAATAATATTGACCAATAGAAAACAAAGAAATGTTATCATTCCAACCAACATGGGGAAGCCTGGAGGCTTTAATGAGAAAATAGACACATTTTCCTGTAGTGAAAAAATAGTTACATGAAGACAAATGCATGTCTCATTTTCATGTGGATGCCTAAGATGTTGATCTCAGCGGAGAGTAGAAGATAGGTTACCAAAGGCAAGAAAGGGTATGAGAAGGATACACAGAGAGGAAGGTTAACAGGCATAGTGATGCAGTGGAGAGAGGAATAAGTTGTAATGTTCTACAGTACAGTAGAGTAACTTGCAGTGAAAACAGTAATTATACAATTAAAATAGCTTTTAGAGAGGATTTTGAGTGTTTCCCAGAAATAAAATGATAAATGCATGATATGATAGATATGCCAATATCTCTGATCTGATCTTACATACTGCATACATGTACTGAAATATCACTCTGTTCTCCATAAACATGTACAATCATTGTGTCAAATTAAAATTATAAAATGGCATCTAGTCAGGTGCAATGGCATGCAACTGTAATCACAGCACTTAGGAGGCTGAGAGAGGAGGACCAAAGGTTTGAGGCCAGTTGGGTCAACATACTGAGACTCTCTTTCCAAGTAAAAAGTAAAAATAGTTGAGGTGTAACTCGAGGTAGAACCACCCCCACCAAAGTTTAATCCTCAGTATCAAAAAGAAAAAAATATAAAAAGCCACCTCCAGTTCTAGCTGCTTTCACTCCTTCTAACATTTCTAGGAGCCATCGTGTTTCTGTGCCTTCCCAGCTTCCACAGGCTGCTGGCATTGCTTGGCTCCTGCCCCTCCTCCATCTTCAGAGCCTGCAATGGCAGGTCATTAACTCGTCCAACTCTAAATACATCACCCTGCCCTGCTGTGTCATCATGACCATCGCTATCTTACTCTGGCCCCTCATCTAATTTTCATAACCAGTGTTCTGTGAAGAGGGACAAGGACACTGAGTGACTCCTAGCACATGGAAGCCTGAGAGGCAAAGTTGCCTATGTCATCTCAGTCCGTGTTTGTGATCAGGATCCCATGGTTGGGTTAGGAAGAACTTCCACCTGTGACTTCTCCACAGACTTCCCCATCTCTTCATCTGGGCAACAGCTTCC
>PVJS01055810.1:0-12543 GCA_004027185.1 Glis glis
AGTATCCTCCATAGAAAGAGGGACGGAAGTAGCCATAGCCATAGCCACCATAGCCCCCAAGACCGTAGATGGATCCGTAGCCATAGCCCAGGCCTCTGAAGCCACCAAGGCCGTAGCCAAGGCCACCGTAGTAGTTGCCGTAGTAGTAGCTCATTGTGTCAGGGGCTGAGGATCGGGTTTGCTGTGGAAGGTGAGTCCTGAGAATGGATGTCACCCTCTGCTCCTGGGCTTTTATACTTTCTCAGAGCAGGTGTGAAAAACCACAACAAAGGAGTGCCATTCTCTGAATATTTATCCTTGGTGATAAACAATACCAGTAAGCCATATATTTCTTACATGAAGTTCCAGAGATGTGCGAAACGGTTTTCCTTTGAATGTAGTCTAATTTTCATAACTCATGATTGTTGTAATTATCTTCATATTTCAAAGCAGATTTCAAATATCTATGTCTACATTAAAATTGAATCTTCTCAGCTCCTTTTCATGAGGAAGGTATTTTTCAGCATTTTCTGAGATTTTTGAAAAATTGTCACATGATAGGTTTTTTGTTTTCTTAGACTATTTCTATCTTTTCTAAGTAACCTATTTTCTTCCTTTCAGAATAATCAATTAAATTATTAACAAATTATAAGTGTTTACAATAAATTCATGACAAAGTTGTTATATATTTAGAAAAATGTGAATAATATTTGGTCATCCTCCTTATTGAAAAGTTTGTGCTGTGAACTGTTAATCACCTTTATACTTGTAAATAACCAATTCTATAGGAGAATAGATGGCATAAGATAGTACAATTTTCTTCTTACTTTTCCCATACCAAAAAAAAAATCACTCCTCCTGCTTCAGTGTGACGTCCCAATGTTTCTTGAAACTGACATTTGGCATCCCTTCCATACATATTTTCCTCATGGGGAAAAAATAAAACTTCTTTTTCTTTTCTTGTTGTAGTAGTTTTCACCTGGAACAAAGCTAGAATTCAATCTGGTTGGATAAAGTCATACTGAATAAAAAGGCATAAAAAGGTGTGTTTCATGTAGGTAAAAAGAATATCATAATAATGTAAAAAAAAGAAGAAACCCAGAGCTTAGAGGTATTGAATTGCTAGAGTAAAAACATTTTTTAATGTATTTCAACTGTATACAAATGAATTTTTCTTTCACATTGTCTGGATTTTGAGGGAAAGTGTAGCAAGAAGAAGAAATATGCTTGCCAAAATAATATCTGTTAACTAGGAAATGTGCAGAAATCATGACAAGCTGTAAGAGGATGCATCTCATCCTCTCTGGGGAGGTTTGGTGGTTAAATAAGATTGAAAGCATTTTTAAAGAGAACCATTTTGAAATAGCCAATGGGTCCCATCATATGAGTGATGGGAAGGAAGCATGACAATTTTGAGGCTCAGTGAGTCAGGAGAAGGTTGTCATGACTGGGGGGAAGCAGGCTTTCTGTTTAAAGGTTACCAGATTGAGCCCAGGAAGAGAGAACCACCATTTTTGCAACAAGTTCTGTGAAGTAGATTTATTATTTACACATAGGCAGCAAGACACAAGGGAAGCCCAGAGTTCCTAGTGAGCCAGTCCTCAAAGGCTCAGGTTGGGCGACGGGGAGGGGAAGCATCTTGACTATGTGTACCCCACTTGCAGGGCAGCTGAAGGATCCTGCAAAACAGCCTGCCCTACATTTTATACCCTGGGACAACAAGTCCCAGAGACAAAGCCTTGAAGGACAGACTGTTTCTGGAGGGCTAGAGCAGAGCAGGGACTTCTCCAATTGGCCCCCTTGTCTCAGAATGCTGTACTTCCTGCATATTCTACAGTTGCCCTTGAGAGCTACAAATGAAGAAGGAGGAGGGCTAGATTTATCTAAGGCCACTGGAGAACTGTATTGAAACCAGCAATAATGAGGCTACGAGAAGAAACACATTTAGAATGAAAGAAAAAAAATTTAGATAATTTAGAAAACTTAGATTTATATTATTATATATTAGTATATATAATACATGGGATTTAAAAATTAAAACACTTTTGGACAATTATTTCTTAATATGTCAATACAGGTACAATTTATATCTATTCAGTTTGAGCTGAATAGATATATTCAGGAATTATTCAGGAATCATGCCCCCAATTGCCTCATGAGCAGCTGAGGAAAGCACTTAAACTTGGGGTAATAGAGACTTTGCAAAACTGGATTGAAGACCACAGTTCACATTTAGTTTTCTTGATGATTTAAAGAAGGCTTTCAATATCTTCTGTTACAAAATACTTTTAAGTGTCAAACCTATATATTTAATTGTTTCAATTTTTCTCCTCTATGTGATGATGAATGGAGTATATTTCAAATGCAATGGAATTCAGCATATATTAAAATATTTATGTAGGCCTTAAGCATTTTAAATAAATTTAAAGAAAAATCATAGGTTGGCAGGCGTGGTGGCGCACGCTTTTAATCCCAGAACCGGAGGATCCAGGTTCGCGGCCAGCCTCAGCTCTCTCTCTCTCTCTCACTCTCCCTCTCTCTCTCTCCCTGTCTCTCTCTCTGTCTACTTAGTGAGGCCCTCCGCAACTTTGTGAGACCCGGTTTCAAAATAAAGTATAAAAAAATAGGACCGGGGGTGTAGCGCAGAGGTAGAACACCCCTGCGTTCAATCCCCAGTACCAAAAACAAAAAAAAAGAAAAATTATAGGTTATTATATTACTTAAAATAGATACACAGCAACTTTATAATGGTTAAATATTATGTTTTGATACTATTTACTGGGTAATTAGGTAATTTTCTAATTTTATATTCATATGTGATTTTTCATAATGTATCTTATGTGCAATATTTTCTGGCCATTAATTTTACTAAAAACCTAGTTTTGACTCTTTTATTCAAACAGCAAGATAACTTTTATAGTCACTAATCTTATTCTCAAGATCTCCCACATGATCCATCCTGACCACAGTTGATCATGGGTAACAGCAACCACAGAAAGCAAAATTAGAGATTCAGGGAAGGGGGTGGTTCTATATAGTTTTATATTCCTTGCCCATTTCTCTTTGATTGACATTATGTAAATATGTGAGAATACCAATGTCAATTTCAATATCCTATATGGGGAAGGAGGGAGTGGGGAGGGAGTTGGAAGAAAGCCCACCAAGTGCTGTGTGCATGTATGTCATTATCATTATGAACTACATTATGATGTGAAACTATAATGTACCAGTAAAAGTATAAAACTTTTAAGAAAATATTTTACTTCTAAAAACATACAAAACTCAAAATGCACTGAATGAATGAAAAGAAATTAAATCAAGTCGTGTAATTCATGAAGAAAATGTGTTAGAAAACATCTCCAGAAATGTCAAAAAGTGTTAAGGAAGTCAGTGGTATATGGTTATTATAGCAGAGATAATGATACCTGTTTTGAGTGATGGAATTCTGGATTAGAGATGTAGGTCCACACTGAAACAAATGTACCTTTTTCACAGTGATTTCTTCTTCAGTGACCCCAAACAATTTACCAAAACTATCACTGATTACAACGGATGACATAAGAGAACCTTTTATAGAAAGAATCCTGCAATTCAAGTTTGAAAGTGAAGGTCAATTTTTTTTCCAGTAGAATCCAGAGAACTACTATTTACCATGAAAATAGATTTCTATAACTGAATTTGTTAGGAAATGGACTCAGAAATATCATCAAAGGTATAGAGAAGAAATATTCATATGAATAACACAACATGAATGAAGACAGCCAGCTTGGGTGATGAAATTCTACATCAGGGAAACAAATCCCCACCGCTTGTGCAGATTAGTCTACATGGGAATGTCTTCTTCCATGGCACATAGTAGGCTCTCAGACACATCACGGATGACAGGGAAGGAAACAAAAGAACAATATGATGAAAATATAAAAGCTATGAATTTTTATACAATGGACTGTTTTTGGAAAAAAAAGCCAGATGACCAGTATCTTCCATAGGAAGAGGGCAGAAATAGCCACAGCCCTAACCATCATAGCCCCCAAGACAGAAGTTGGAACCCCAGTCCAGGCCTCTGAAGCCACCAAGCCCACTGTAGCATTGGCTGTAGTAGTTGCTCATTGTGTCAGCGGCTGAGGCTCGGGTTTGCTATTAAAGATGAGTTTCCTGGGAATGAATGTCACCACCTGTACCTGGGCTTTGGGGCTCTCTCTGTATGTTGGGCACCCCCTCCATAGCTGCATCCTATTCTTATTTCTTTCACAAGAACGTGCGAAACAGCCCAATTGCAATCTGGTTTTGTGATTTGAGAAGTTTTAACGCCACTCATAAATTATTTATTTATTTCCTTCATTTGCACTTGTTAAGGCCAGCACTTTTAATAAAAGGTAATTACCACCAAGTCTTCAAAGCCCATGACTGCACTTAACATAACTTCACTGGATTAATAGGTGCAATCTGCTCTCTTCTTGCATCATGTCTAATGATTTTCATCCTTGGCTCTCATTCTCTCCTAAGATAGATATTCTGTGTTACTGTTTATTTATTTAATGAGTTTGAATGTGTTAGATAGAACACATCGATTGTGAGCTCAGTATGTGGAGCCACACAGGCCTTTTGTTCAAATTCTGGCATATCCATTACATGTCATGTAGTGTTCAGTGTCTCCGAATTCCATAAAATACCGATGTTCCCACATGTGCAAAAGAATAATTGTAATCTCTGTTTTGGAGACTTGCAGTGAAGCAATTTAAGCATAGAGCAACAAGCTTGCAAATTTGACTCTTCTCTTAACTCACTAAAGCAATTACATCAAAGGAATTAATACGGTAACATGGAAGAGTCCTTTCTTACATAGCTTTGAAGATCCATAAAGGTGCACAATTAAATTGAAAGAAGAAAAAAAGACTCAGACCTATACAGATTTATTTAAATTAAGGGGCAATGTCTTTACCCTTTTTTGAAACAGGCTCGGCCTAATTAATTATGAACTATTTGAAGTACAGTAAATGTATCATTCTAAGGAAGAAAGACTACATCATATGAGGAAATTTGTTTAAGTCTTTTAGAAGTACACATGAATAAGAAATATAATTCAAAAAACATATTGTTTAGTACAAAAATATTGGCAAAACTTAAATGAGGAAAAGGCCATTGAGATGAATAGAATTCATGTTTGCTATGTCAGTGCAGTAATTTTACTGGAAACATGCAGATATTTTCTCCATGGAGTAAGGAAGTTAGCACAATGACCATCATGCATAAATTTCATCTAGACTGATGAAATTCTAAATCAGGGACATAGGCCCTTATTTCAGCATGGCCCTGACTCTGCAGTCTGCAGTATGATTGCTTCATTAAGGTCCTTGCTCAGCTATCAGAAAAGAAGTGGCTACTAAGATGGCTAGGACTGTGCATGATTTTGATGACACAGATGAAGTAAAAGAAGAAACAAACTGCAATAATGACGGTTGAAAGGATAAGAAATCAACAAACTTTTGAGTGGATTATGAAAAAATTTTTCTTCTATAGAAAGAAGTTGTTCAACACATCTACCTTATCCTATCTAAGTCCAGGCCACCAAACCATCAAGACCAGCCATGGTCCCTCCTGCCACAGTTGCTACCATAGTGGCTCATAGGATTTAGAGATCAGTTTCGATGGTGAAGGTGTGCCTCTTGTGTTCAATGGTCACATCCACAGAGGGAGAGTTGTGCATAATCCATCCGTGGGAAGAGTGACCAACATTATCAGTTTTTTTTTCCTAAGAAAAATGAACACAACACACCCAATAATTAAAATGCTTTTTTATTTTAATTTTTATCACAATATATTTAATGTTTTTCATAGTTAGTGTTCCCATTTTTAGGGTCTTTAAAACTCCACTGCTGCTGCACCCTTGTTATTTGACCTTGGAAAAATAGATTAACTATCTCTGTGTTCTTAGTTCTGTGATGATGATAATCTTCTGTGCTGCTTTGTTTTGCCTGTGGTACTGAGAATCAAATCCAGGGCCTTGCACATACTGGCAAGCACTGTAAAACTGAGTCAACTCTCAGCCCACAGTGTTTTCTAGTGAAAGACTGAGTAGTTAAGGATTTAATTAGATGAAATTCATTCTATAAAATTGGAAGTTTTAAAAACAGAAGTGTATGTGTGAATTTTCTCTCATTGTATACAGCAGCAATGATTTTACTTGATAAGAGTTATTCCCAATAGAATTTCCAGAACGATGGCAAGATAATGAGGGGAAGAATTCTTGATAAGGTGAAAGAAAGAATGAAAAAATCCTTTTCAGTCAAATATACTAAAAGAACAAGTTAAATAACAGTGTTTACCATAAGTTAGTGCCAGGGTTCACAATTCTGTGTAACTTATAGACAGGAAGTAGAAATTATGGTGATCCAAGATATATAAATGTTAAGTTTGAAATCAGTAACGAAATTCAAGTTTTAAAGCAGTTAGCCAAGTCCATTCTTAAAATTAGAATATCAGTCAAGGTTGTGAGAAGCACTTGAAGAAAATCTTTTAGCTAAATTATTAGAATAATAATTTTGGAAAAAGTATTCCTAGGAAAAATAATCCCAGAGGGAAAATAATTGTTGAATGTGGAAATATATTGCTGAGATATCATGAAGCATTCAAAATATGTTCATCTTAATGCATGTACAAGAAAGAAAATTCACAATGGCAACAAATAAGTTTATTGGTAATATGAACATGATCATCACTATAATATAACAAGGCAGCACCATGTTAATAATATTCAATAATACTATATTTTTATAGTTTTATTGGTGCATAATAGTCTCACAAAATAATGTAGTTCACAGTAATAGTAACATATATGCACACGGCACTTGGCGAGTTTTGCCCAGCTCCTTCCCTACTCCCTCCTTCTCCATATAGAATATTGAGATTGACATTGGTATTTTCACATATGTACCTATTGTCAATGGAAGTGATTCATTCATTGATCCTCCCTCTCCCGCTCCCTTTCCTGGACCACCTCCCTGGATCCCCTGGAGTTTCTCCTCCATTATCTGAAGTCCCTCTGGTATCCCGATTACGCCCTAGCTTCCACATATGAGAGAAAACATATGACCCTTCACTTTCTGTGACTGGCTAATATCACTTAACATAATGTTCTCCAGGTTCATCCATTTTCCTGCAAATGACATAATTTTGTTCTTCTTTATTGGTGAGTAGAATTCCATTGTGTGTGTATCCCATAATTTTCTAATCTATTAATCTGTTGATGGACACCTGGGTTGGTTCCATAATTTGGCTATTATGAATTATCCTGGTTTAAACATGGATATGCATATGTTACTATAATATTCTGACTTCAGACTCTTTGCAAAGATACCCAGGAGTAGTATAGCTGGATCACATGATGGATCTATTCCCAATTTTCTGAGGAATCTCCACACTGATCTGCATAGTGGTTGTACTAATTTCCAATCCCACCAACAGTGTAGAAGAGTTCCTATTTCCCCACATCCTTCTGCTCATTGATGGAAACCATCAAGACTCTAAAGAGAGTGCCTACAGAATGGAAGAAGATGTTTGCCAACTTGTCCTCTAAGAGAGGACTAATATCTAAAATATGCAAAGTACTTAAAAGACTTAAAACTATAAAAACAAATAACCCAATCAAGAAATGGGCAATTGAACTAAATAGACACCACAAAGGAAGAAATACAAATGGCCAATAAATACATGAAAAAATGTTCAACATCATTAGTAATCAGAGTGATGCAAATCAAAACTACACTTAGATCCCATCTAACCCCAATCAGAATGGCAATAATAATATTTTAAATGGGAAAAATATAGTTTTAATATTTAAGCTTGTTCCAACATGATTATTTTTTGGTGGGCTTTTATCTTTTGTGGCTAAAGCCGGGCTCTAAATAAAGTAATTGAAATTAAATAAGTCTAAAGTGACAATAATGTTGAAGACATTGAAAAACCTCAATAGAATAAATAGATTTAGTGAATGATTTAAAGATCTGAGGTTCATAAAGACTAACAAGCTTATCAGTATGTCCTTCATACTAATATGAAACTTGGAAAAAGAGGTTAGGACAAGAGATATAAAGAAGAGACATCATTATTTAAGTGGTATTCATAACATGAAACCATATGGACTGGTAGGAGGGAGTGGATAAACGAAAATCCAAGACCTGAGTCCAAGGGACTTCTACCATGTAAGGTAAAACAGAGAAGAAGACTCCAACATAGAAGCCTGAGATAGGTCACTCAGTATGTTAGGAGAAAAATATGGGGTTTGCAGTGATCAGGAGATTAATGAAGCTTTTCCTTAAGAATCAATGAGTCAATTTTTATGTAAAATCTCCTGAAGTATAATTGACCCAAGTTAAATGAATGATGGAGGAGAAGCCATATCAGAGTGTACTGACATTACTAAATGAGAAAGAAGGAGAGGTGACTAGAAACAACTCTGTTGAGGAGCATCACTATTAAGGTGAGCAAAGACTTGGGACAGAGTATGAAGTGGTGAATGAAACCCGTTATTATCTTCAATAGGAACTATTTTCACATGCTTAGAAAGTGATGAACAGGCTCAAGTAAAATAGGAAGCTGTTAAATATAAGGGATATTTGAATAATCAGAGGCCTGAAGGAAAGAAGGTAACTAACGTTCAGTGCACATTTGAAGAACAGCTTTCAGATGAGGCCAGGGCTATTTGTGCACTGTCATATCAAAGGCATATTGTATGTGTGCTGATGAATGATAAGGACTGGGGATATAGTTCAGTGGTTAGGGTATGCTTAGCATGTGTGAGGCACTGTTTCAATTTCTGGCACTACCAAAAAAAGAAAGAAAAATGAATCTAAGTCATGTGATGTGTGTGTGTGTAATTATAGTTATTAATCAGCTAATCTTACAGTGGAGAGATAACTCTAGATTATCTAAGTGAAATCAATGTAACCACATAATATTTTAAGTGCTAGGGAGAAAGGCTAATAAGTCAGATAGATATGTCATAAGAAAAACTCAGAGGAGTTAAGGCAGAAATATAGGTTGGCAATATTAGATGTGATGTGTGAGGAGAATGATACTTCTCATTGTCATTATTTAAAATAGAGAAATGGGGGCCAGATACTCAGGAAGGGCTGAGAATGATCCCTGGTTGAAAGCCAGCAAAGAAATGGGGACCTCTACCATGCAACCACATGGTGGTGAATTCTGATAATAACTGGAAAGAGCCTAAAAGCAAATCCATCCCCGGAGCCTCCAGAAAGAAATGTAGCCCTGCTGACAAATTGATTCTGGCCTTGAAAGACTATCAACAGAGTCATCTGGGCCACTTTATACCTGGACTTCCTACCTACAGAAACTGAAAATTAATTTGTTCTGTTTTAAACCACTAAATCCGTGGTGATTTCTCATACCAGAAATAGGAAACAAATACAATGGTACTTGGTAGGTGGCATGTAATTTTCTTTTGATCCTAATTTTTTTAGTGAAATACACACAAAAAAAGGCAAATTGGATGAGAAGTAAGGCAGATTGTGTTGGAAGTTTGAAAAAAATAAGGGGTGAAATAATTATTTGCGGAGAGCAGGAAACTGAATTTCATAGAGAAATGGGGAAGAATTTCTGGATAGGACTCAATGCCTAAATGATATTTAAAATAAAAAGCCTTACTTACAATTCAACAAAGACTTACTTCTCCAAACCAAATCTGCTGTATATGTACAATGATGTAATAGGCAAAGAGCTATATTTAAGTAAAGGTTGGAATTTCAAAAGACCACTGTACAGAAAGGTAGGGAACTTCTGGATGCATGCAAGGTTATGATTAGAGTACCTTGAGTGGATAGTACCCTGTTAAAGGTGGAAACGAGAATGAGGATATGTAAATAGGAATCCAATGAGGTATTTTTTTTTAGTTGAAAGAAAATAAATTTCTAAAAGGTAAAGGTAGCAATAAAAGGCCCTAATATTGGGTGGTAGAAAACAAAAGCAGCTGAAGGCAGACAACAAGGAGTAGGGCACAATGGAAATCTATGAGGAGTGTAAGGAGCGGTACATGTCAGGGTTAGAATGAGAAGAGAATTGACTGGATATCTAAGTCCAAATATAAGGAAAAGAAAGCATTCGATGAAGGTGAGCATGGTACAGATTGTAAGAAATCTCAGGCTCCCTATCCATTGAGGTGAGGAGAGATAGGGCACAGGGCAGGGTTTAGTGAACAAGCAAATTTTCCATCAATACCCAACATCAACACCTCATGTCCCACAACGCAAAGCAAATGGTTGAGACTAAGAGATATAGACAAGTCAAGGGAAGAATGTAACAGAAAAGAAAATCTCTCTTCTATATAACAGAAGATTATTAATAAACACTAATTATATTATAGTAAAGTGAATGGTACATTCAGCTTTATATTTGAGGAATGAGTGGACAAACTTCAGAAGATATTAAAAATATCTCGGGTTATTGATTCTCTTGAATGCCAAATCAGACAGGGAGCATCATTCTAAGCAAAATCATACAGTACAAGTGTTAATTTAAAAACTTCTGTGGGCATACATTTTAAAGAAATATTAATAAGAATAATAATCATTGACATATATATGTGTAAGAAAATGATTACATAGGAATAAATATTAATCATGAAAAATATTTATTAATATATATGTATCAAAATTATTATTTAGGTTTTAAGAAATACCTATAATAATTTTTAACATAAATAAATAAAAATGAAACCAAGTTTCCTATGCCAATGAAGACACTATATTAGCTAACAGTCACAGAGCTGTTACAAAGAAATTAAAGAAGTATCCATAATTCCAAAATGCAGCCATTCTGAAAGGAGCTCCAGTTTCCTTTAGACATTCTCCTGAGAGCAATGAGTCTTTTTTTGTGTCCTGTTTTCTTCAACGAGCCTTCTCTAATGATGTGTGACTTTAGTAGGCTTTTTAGTTAATGAGGGTAATGATATGCTTGACTTTGAAGACAAGAAGAAAAAAAAAGATCAAGTTCATCATTTAGAGTAATTGAAAAATTTTTAATGTATTTAATGCTTCACACATTTTTCAGTAGAATCCAGAGAATCGATATCTTTGATAGAGAGAGATAGTGGCATCCCTGGCTGAATCTCCCATGTCCAGTGTAGCCAGACCTAACCCCACAAACACACATAGGCTTTCAGAGTCATTAAGGCTGAAGCTAAGGGGTATGGGAGCAATCGGTGTGGATGCTTATGGGAATAGGATTTGAAATTAAATTTGTTTTCCTTGAGTGCCAGGAGTTTTGGACAGACTCCTGTGCTGCTCTGAGGTTGTTAGGGAATCTGTCACATTTAGACATAGCATCCTGATTTTTTGTACTTTTGTTGTACCATGCTGGTGTAAGAGGCTAAGCGGCTCACCTGGGAAACAGTGGAAGTGGAGTAGCTCTGCCCCCTGCTGATCTATTGCCCTTACTCTGCCTTCAAAAGTTAGCTAATAAAAAAAAAAGGTCGGACATTGGAACTGTTTTACAAACCATCTACAATATAATCTCCATATAAATCCCCCAAATTCTTTCCTATTCCTAGTTTAAGCCACTTTATCTATTTCTTAGGATAAGGTCATTTTTAAGTATTTTACTTCTGTATATGCTAATATTTTTTAATTGGGTATACTAAATAATTTGTTAAGAACTTAGATTTTAGGAAACACATCTAATATTGATAGCATAACTAATGTGTTTATTGTTTTCATTGATTTGCTTTTGTTTAGACATTGCAATCAGGGATCTCTGCTAAATTCATTTATTGATTCTGGTTTTTTTTCTTTTACACTTGCTTACCAATCTGCTTTTTAATGCATTTCACTGGTCTTATTTCACTGGCTAGTCTTCCTATACGATATTGATTGTGAGTACTAACGGTAGACATGTTTTCCTTGTTCTCAATCTTGGTGTACTGTTAACTGAGTTTTTTTTTTTTAGATACCTTTATCAAAATGAAGTGTCCTATTGTTAGAGTGCTGATAGTCTTTTTCATAAACACATGTTAAATTTTGCCAACTTCCTTTTGTATCCACTGAAATGTCCTTGCATTCTTTTCCTTTGTTAATAGCTTTGATTGCATGGATTAACATGTGAATACTAAAAAAAGACTGATATTTCTATGATATGTCTTAGAGTATTGTTCTTTTAATGCATTGATAGATTTGAATTTCTAAAAATTTATTGAGAATTTTTGTACCTGTTTTTATGAGGTACAGTGGTCTTTAGTTTTCTTTTATTGTACTACCTTTCCAGTTTGGGCATCAGGGTAATGTTGGTCTTAAAAAATGAGTGTTCTGTCCTTCCCTTTCCACCTCCATGAGATCAGTAGTGATATCTATTCTTTCATTCCCAATTTTAGTATTCTTGATTTTTCCCTCTTTCCTGTCACATGCCTGGACATTTACCAGTTTTTTTCCAAAAGAAATCAGCTTTTGGTTTCTTTTGTTTTCACTATTCTATCACTGTTTTCAATTTAATTTTATTTTGGGGAGGGTAATTTTCTCTACTTTCTCAAGTTTTCTTTTTTTTTTTTTTTTTTTT
>PVJS01055811.1:0-12546 GCA_004027185.1 Glis glis
AGAGAGAGCTGAGACTGGCCGCGAACCCGGATCCTCCGGTCTCCGCCTCCCAAAGTACTGGGATTACAAGCGTGCACCACCACGCCCGGCCTACTTTCTTTGTTTCTGAGAGCGCACTTTCACTAGGTATGAAAGACTGTTCTTCCCAGCCTACAAGCTGTTTTCTTTTTTTTGTGAAAGAAAGTCTTTCTTTTATCTTAATTTTTTTCCTAGTGAATTTTTATTACCATTCCCTAAGGCTGTCAGGGTATCTTCTTTTGTGAATTATGTGTTCAAATCTTCTGCCCTTTATTTATTAGTTGTTTGCTTTTTATTATTGAGTTTTAAGAGAACTTTATATATTCTGGATACAAGCCTTTGTCAGATCTATTCACTGCAAATAATACCTTGCAGTCTGTGGCCTGATATTTCTTTTTCTTGTCAATGTCTTTTGAAGGGAAAATGGCTTTAATTTTGATGAAGTGCAATTTCTCCTTGTTCTTTAGCTAATGCTTTCCATGTCCTTAGAAATATTTATCTAACCCTAAACCACAAAGTTTTTTCTCCTATGCTATCTTTTAGAAGTTTTAAAGTTTTAAGGCTTTAGGCTTCAATCTTTTTATTTCAAATTATTTCTTGAGAACAAAATGAGGTAAGGGTGGATGTCCATTTTTCTACCATACCTAGTTCAGGGAGTATAAATCTTCCAATTTTTTTTAATAAATTGTTTTAGCTATTCTAAGTACTTTGTATTTTCTAATACATATTAGGATCCTTTTTAAATTTCTACAAATGAAAAAAACCTACTGAGATTTTCATTGAAATTTTTTGAGTCTATTGTTCAATTGGAGAACAAAGGACCCCTTAATGCTATCTAGTCTTTCAATCCATTTCAAAATTAATTGAAAGATACAAAGATGTATCTTTGGGATCTTCTTTAATTACAGTAATGTTTGATAGTTCTCCATGTAGAAATACTATATGATTTTCATTACATTTACCTTACCCCTACCATATTTAAATTTTATTTTCCAGTTATGGGTCATTTATATGTAAATACAATTGACTTTATATGTTCACCTTGTATTCTATGATCTTACTCAATTCACCTTTAGGTCTAGTAGATTTTTGTAAATTCCATAGGATTTTCCATGCAGACAGTCCTGTTCTTTGTCAATACAGTTGTAGTTACTCCTCTTTACTGACTGTGTCTTTTATTTAATCTATTTGTTTAACCATATCGCACTGGCTAGTATATCTAGTACATTATAGGAAGGAAGTAATAAGACTGAGCATTTTTGCCTTGTTCCTGTTCTTGGGGGAAAGAACTCACTTTTGAGCATTAAGAAAGATAGCTGCTGTATGATTTTTATAGACTCCCACTATGAGAAATTTTTCTTCTATTTGTAATTTGCTGAGTTTTTTTTCATCATGACTGGGTTTGGGATTTTGTCAAATTCTTTTCTTTTTTCTGCATATAGTGAGGTGATAACGATTTTCTCCTTTATTCTGTATGGTGTTAAATTACATTAATTAATTTTTCAATGTTGACACATTTTTTTTCAACATAGAATGTACCCATTATATAGTGCTGAATTCAGTTTGCTAATATTTTTGTTGAGGATTTTGGTTTGTGTTTCTAAGAGATATTGGTCTGTAATTTCCTTTCCCTCTAATGGTGTCAACTTTTAATATCAGGGTTATGCTAGCCTAATAAAGTATGTTAGGAAGCAGTCCCTCCTTCTGTATTTTTCGGAAAAGTTTGTGTAATAGTGTTATTGCTTTCATAAAGTCTTGATAGAATCCATTGTTGAATTCATCTCAGTATGGAATCTCTTTTATGGAAAGATTTTTTGATAATAAATTCAATTCTTTTATATTTTTCTAGCTTTATTGAGGTATGGTTGACAAATAAAAATTGCATATATTTAGGGTATATGATATAGTGATTTTCTACACATGCATATTATGAAATAATTATCACAATCAAGTCATTAACATATCCTTACATCACACAGTTTACCAGTTTTATTTTCTCATGGGGTATTAGTTTTCCATCACCATAACAAAATACCTGAGATAACCAAATTATGAAGAGAAAAGTATTACTTTGTCTCACAGTTTTGAAGGTTCCAGTCCATGATCAATTAGCTCTAAGCATTGGGCCTGTGTCGACGCAGCACATCATGGTTGGAGCACATGGTAGGATGAAGCCTCTTTATATCATGGCCAAGAAACAAAGAGAGAATAGGGGACCCGGGACCCCTTTAAAAGCATACCTCCAGTGACCTAAGGTGCTCCTACAAGGCCTTACCACCTCTCATAGCACTACCTTTGGGATCAAGCCTTAACACATGAGCCTTTGGGGGACACTTATCCAAACAGCATGTGTTGAAAACACTTAAGGTCAACTCTCTTAGCAAATATCAATTGCACAATGCAGTATTATTAACTATTACTCACCTTGCTGCACATTAGATCTCTAGGACTTCTCGTACCTTTGTACCCTTTGACCAATACTTCCCTATTTCTCTCACTTTTGCTGGCTATCACTATTCTACTTTCTGTTTTATGATTTTGCCTTTTTTAGATTCCATGTATAAGGGAGATCATGTGATATTTGTCTGTTTGTGTCTAGTTTATCTCACGTAGGATGATGTCCTCCAGGTTCATCCATGTTGTCACAAATGGCAGGATCTCCTCGTATCTATCTATTGTGAAATTTTGCATTTTCTTTATTCAGTCATCTGTTAATGGACACATAGGTTGTTTCCATATCTTGGCTATTGTAAATAACACTGCAATGAACATGGAGTGCAGATATCTCTTGTAGCTGTTTTAGATATTTCTTTTGGATATATATATATATATATATATATATATATATATATATATTTATACTGTAAATGTGATTGCTAGATCATGTGATAATTCTATTTTTAATTTTTTGAGGAAACTTTCTCCTATTTTCCATAATGGCTGTACCAATCTACCATCCCATCTAGAGTATACAACATCTTGGCCAACACTTCATTAGCTTCAAAATATTTTTGTCTTTTAATTTTTGTTGACTTTTGAGTTTTTATTTCAAAATATTTACAAATTTTTCTAGATATATCATTTGTGTCAATTTCTAATTTAAGCGCTTTATGGTCAGAGAACAACCCTCTAAAATGGTAATATTTCCAATTCCCTTGACACTCATTCTATGACTGAGAATATGAGCTACTTTGGTGACTATTCAATGTACGTTTGAAAAGAATATGTATTCTGCGGGTGCTGGGTATAGTTCAATTCATGTCAATTATGTAAGGAGGATGGATATTATTACTTATCTTTTCTAAGTCTTTATTAAAGTTTGTGTTTTTCCATCAATTACTAATAGAGGAATGTTAAAAATTTCTCTATTATCATGGATTTGTTCACCTCTCCCTTTATTTCTGTTATACTTTTCTTCGTGAATTTTAGTGTTCTGTGATTAAAGGTATATAATTTAGAGTTGTTCTACCTTGCTAGTGAATTAATCTTTTAATCATTACATAATGTTTCTCTATCTCTTGTAATATTCTTCGTCCTGGATCTTTCTCTGGTATTTATATAGCAATACCAGTTTTCTTATGCTTAGTGTTTACACGGAATTTCTTTCCATCCTTTTACATTCAACTTGTATATATATATATATTTTTTTGCGGTACCGGGGATTGAACGCAGGGGCGTTCTACCTCCGCGCTACACCCCTGGCCCTATTTTTTATACTTTATTTTGAAACCGGGTCTCATGAAGTTGCGGAAGGCCTCACTAAGGAGAGAGAGAAAGAGAGAGAGAGAGAGAGAGAGAGAGAGAGAGAGAGCGCTGAGGCTGGCCGCGAACCCAGATCCTCCGGTCTCCGCCTCCCAAAGTACTGGGATTACAAGCGTGCGCCACCACGCCCGGCTCAACTTGTATATTTAAAGTGTGTGTCCAGTATACTGAAAGGAGTTGGACCTTAATTTTTTCCCTGTCAAAAATCTGTCCTTTAATTGGGATGCCTAGTACATCTACATTTGATGTAATTATTGATTAATTGAGGTCTAAGTCTGAAATCTTATTGTTTGATTTTCATATTTCTAGTTGGTTTTTTTTCAATTCTGTTGTTCACTTTCTTCATTATTTTAGGCTTATCAAATACTTGGGTTCTCCATTTTACATTTTCTATTGGTGTTTTGATTTACTTTTTAATTGTTTGGTGGTTGATGTAGAACTAATATGCATTTTTAACTTATCAGTCTCTATTTGTAGTCAATATTATACTTCTTTACATTTCATGTTTCGCATCTGATTATTTATACTTATTATTTTACAAGAAAATATTATTATACTATGATTCTATTTACCTCTTTACATCCTCAATTGTTCTTTTATTTTTACTTCTGTTTCTTTGTTAAATTTCATTCTAAGATATCATCATTTATGTTTTAAATAGTTTTCTCTTAGCCGGGCGTGGTGGCGCACGCTTGTAATCCCAGTACTTTGGGAGGCGGAGACTGGAGGATCCGGGTTCACGGCCAGCCTCAGCTCTCTCTCTCTCTCTCTCTCTCTGTCTCTGTCTCTGTCTCTCTCTCTCTCTCTCTCTCTCTCTCTCTCTCTCTACTTAGTGAGGCCCTCCACAACTTCATGAGACCCGGTTTCAAAATAAAGTATAAAAAAATAGGGCCGGGGGTGTAGCGCGGAGGTAGAACACCCCTGGGTTCAATCCCTGGTACTGCAAAAAAAAAAATAATAATTTTCTCTTGAGTACATTAAAATAAATTCTGAAAAGGGACTTCCTTCCATTTACATATTCATTTCCAATATCTGGTATCCTTTATTCCTTACATGTCGATCTAATTTTCTATTATATATCATTCCCTTCAACCTCAGTGATATTTTTATAGTATTTCTTGTAGTACAAATATGCTGTGAATAAGTTTGTCAAACTCTTTTCTGCCTGAAAATATATTTATTTCATTTGCCTTTTCAGGGACTACTTTTGCTGGATATATAAAACTGTATTGATGGAATATTTTTTTCTTTTACATTTTAAAAATCAACTCAGTTGTCTCCTAGCCTGTATTGTTTCAGATGAGAAGTCAGCCATCATATTGTCTCATATTTTCAGTTTGTGTCATATTTTCTTTCTCTTATATTAAATGTGTGGTTTTAATATGGCTGCTTTTAGAATTTTCTTAGCTATCGTTTTCAGCAATTTGACTCTGATTGTTTACTTACTTTATTTTATCTTGCTTGGAATTTACTTAGTTTTGTTGTTGTTGTTTTTAAGTCACTGTTTTTCATTCACTTTGCTAAGTTTTCAAACATTGTTTTTCCTAATTTTGGTGTGCCTATTACCATTGTCTTCTCTTTCCTGAATTCCAATAACATGTACGTGAAAACTGTTGTTCTCAAAGTTTCAGACTTCAATATTCCTTTAGATTATTTAAAATTGTCAAGAAAGAGCATTTGTTTATGTGGTGGTAGCTATTTATATTTACTGTATTAGAGATTAAAACTGGGAAGTTTTAAAAATATTTACTTATTGACACACATAAAATATAAAGAATGATACCATTCCACATAAATAATATAGTTTTAATAAAAGAATTTAAATCTTAGCATGAAGAATGGCATATATTTTTACAGAGTACTATTTCTGGCTTAATAGAAGACAGTTTCTCATATTTGTTTCTGAATTCAATCTGTTGTGATATCACCCATGCGGTGTTTGGAAAGCTCCACTATACACATATACAAGAATGGGGTTAGGAAAGACAAGTAATATCTTTCCAGTATCATAAAAATAACTTTAAGATTGCATATTTTCTCAAGTTATCTTGAGGACTCTCACATTTTTAGGGCTCTTTTTATGCAATTTAGTATTTTTGCACAGATCTTTAAAGTTCTATTAATTTTTTCAATATGTTTCTCTATACTTGTATTGGAAAATGTTTATTATTAATCTATAAACAAGGCCACGTTTCTTTGTACACTTATAATCTTTAGTTAAATTTATCTGATTTTAAAAATTCAGTTATAATTTTCAGTTCTAGAATTTCCACTAGTTCTTTTTTTATAGTTTACATTACTCGGCTCAAATTCTTTTTTCTGTTCTCTCATTAAGACCATATTTTCCCTTAATTCTTCGAAAATATTTGAAATAGCTCCTTAAAATCTTTGCTAACTCCAACATATAGGCTATCTCGTGTTTAGTTCTTATCGACTACATTTTCTCTAATCCTGAATCACATTTTCGTCTCTCTTCTAGTGATGTTTGATTAGTCACTATATATTATAGGTTATGTTATAGATAAATTCTATTGTCTTTTAGGAATGTGTGTATTGTTTCAGTAAGCAGTTCAATTACTGGAAGATCATCTGAAATTTATGTATGATTGCTTGTATGTTTTCTTAATTCAGAACTATGGAAAACCCAAGGGTATTTACCAAACCCTCTAACTTGGTAGGACTCAATCTTCAAACTCTCTACACTGGGGATCTATCTTATTGGAGCTCAAATTTAGACTTTGTCAGAACAAAGTTAGTGTTAGTGTTAGTGTATTCTTTTTGTTCTGTTTCGAGTCCCTAACAGCTTCTCTCTGGTAAGCAATGGATAATCTTCGCTCTGCATGTACAGTCTGGCCCTAAACCAGGGATTCATAAGGCCCCTGTTGCCCCCCTCCACAGGGCTCCCTTTCTTTGATACTCCATTGTGCAGATTCCAGGTGTTTGAGGTAGTCTAAACTCTGACACGTTTTTTCAGCTCAGCATACCTACCATGCTCTGCTCAGATATCAGCTTGGTGTGCTAATTGTGCTATTTATAATAATAACCCAGGTAGAAGATTGAGTAACCAGCAGGCTCATCTCATGAGTTTCCTCCTCTTAAGAATTAGTGTTTTCTGTTTCCCCAAACTAGTGGTCATATATTGTGTCTAGTTTTGTATTTGTTTATGGCAGGGGAACAAGAACCCGTTTGGTGCCTGTTATTTCATCATGGACAGAAGTAGAAGTTTTCCATTTTTTAAAATACCGACAATAAAACTCAAAAAAATTTAAATACCATAATGCAAAGCCAAACAAAACACAATTGACCACCTGTGCTGTGAGCCACCTGTTTGAGACTCTTGGTCTACAGGTTTGCTTTTCAAAATGCCCTCTTTGGAGAACCAACATCAGTACTACTTGGGAAATTTCAGGGAATGAAGAATCTCAGGCCCCATTGTAGACACACAAATTCCATCTGCAATTGAACAAGATCTTCGGGTGATATTATGCTCATCAACATTTCAAAAGACCTGGTCAAAAGTGTCTGCATTCATTATCCAGTTTCCCAAACTAATACTAGGAGTACTTGCTAAACACATATTCCCAGGTGCTGTTCTGTCACACTGAATCATAAGCGCTAAGATGTTCATTTTTATCATCAGGGAACTTGGGGAAATATCGAGCTATTCCATAAACCTGTGAGGTTCATTGGACCCACGTACCGCACACCAATTAGGCTGTCTGTTCTGTAGTACCATCCTGACTTCACTACTAGCAAACAATTATTCGAAGGACTTACCTCACATAGATAATTACAAGGATAATTTTGTTTCCCCAAAGAATTTGTAGACCATCTTTTTTTGAAATGTCTTACTTATCCACTTAGGCAACCAGTGATTTTTTTTTTCTTACATATAGCAATTTTGGTCTTCAAATCGTCACTAAATATCTGCCTTTTCCAGAAAGTGCTTGTATTAATCAGGGTTCTTCAGGGAGAAAGAACCAATCGGATGGGTAGACAGAGAGATATATGGATAGGTGGATGAGAAAGGATTTATTATGAGGAGTTGGTTCAATCTCCAATTATGGAGGTTAAAAGCCCCATGTCAGGCCATCTGCAAACTGGAGACCCAAGGATGCCAGTAGTGTGGCTCAGTCTCAGTCCGAAAGCCCCAGAATCAGGAAAGTAAAAGGTAAAACTCTCAGCTGGCCTTCAGCCAAGTGCTGAAGACTCAGGGGCCAGTGGTTCAAATGCCAGAGGACCTGGAGTTCTGATGTCCAGTGACAGGGGAAGAAGGGTGTCCCAGATCTAGGAGAGAAAAAGCAAATTTGCCTCTCTACTGCCTTTTTGTTCTCGCTGAGCCCCTACCTGATTGGCTGGTGCCTGCTTACACTGAGGGCAGATCTTCCCCCATTTAGTCCACAGACCCACACGCTAATCTCCTCCGAAACACCTTCACAGACACACACAGAAATGATGCTTTACCAGCTATCTAGGTATTCCTCCTCGATCTAATCAAGTTGACACTAAAGTTAACCATCACAGCCCCCCTAAACCGATCTCTCTGAAGACTTCAGTCAAAGTAAAGGTGTTCATATATCTGTAGATATAACTAATCACTGTTTACCTGTTATGGATTAAGGGATGGATAGTACTTTGTGTTTGTCCTTTTTCTCCACCACACTTACAGGAACTATTATCTCAATTTCTTTAGCCTGGCCTTACCTCAGTTCCACGCTTGGTACCAAGTAGATTCCTAATCCATGCTGTTAATTTAACCCACGATTATAATGTCACTATTTGCAAACCTCCCTTAAAACAAGCCCGGGGCATTTTCTCCCTAGTAACATCTATCCACTCACCCCTGTGTAGACCAGGTCCCTTGTTATTGCACCGACCATCATATCAGGAATCATAACCTATATCATATAATGCCCTGAACTTCCCCAGGTCAAAAGGAGGTGAGCACAGGAGGCTGGTATTACAGTGGTAACTGCCCACCGTGCTGCCTGCATATGGGATGAGACTTCTCAAATAGCAGAAGCAGAGGTGGTGGGGGAAGAAGCATGTCCCACCGACACAGGACACCGTGCTCAGGGGCTCTGTGTCTCCTTGCCAAGGTCAGACTCGTTCAGATGATATGGGGCAGCAGCTAAGTGGTGTTCATCAAGCGGTGGGAACGGGAGCTAGGTCCCCTCTCTGTAACCTTATGGAACTTATTTAACCTTGCTGATTCTGTTTTCCTCATCTGCATTTGGAAACTTGATGTGCCTCTATTAAGTCATGACTTCTCATGTGTAATGTATGTGAATGCGGCCCCTCACACTGCTGCGTACCATGTCCCTTGCAAGTAGAACTGAGCTTTAGGTATTAAGAGTCTAAAACATGTGCATAACTTTGGGCCCATGATTTCACTCCATTTTTAGTCCTGTATTGCAAGGAAATGATCAGTGATATGGTTGAATATTTGCATTCAGGGATATTATTTGAAACTTTATTTATAACAATGACAATATAAAATTAGCCTAAACCCAACTGTGGAGGATGGCCCAAATTATGATCTATCCACATGATGGGATATTATATAGTCATTTAAAATCTTATAAAAAATTTAGTGGCACTGGAAAATGCTCACAATATAAAGTACCCAAATAAATACTCTGTATAATTTTGTCATATGTGTATAAAGTATATAGGAAAATATTCATGGTGGTTATCTCTGGATGACAGCATTGATTGTGGGTAATTTAAAAAATTTTCTTCATCGTGATGTTTTATATTTTTCAATTGTTACTAGTCAATATACAAGAAAAAAAATCTTATTTCAAAATGATATCTTAGAATTGAGGTCTGAATTTGAGGCCAGATTCCAACACTGACAGTGTGACCTTGAGTAAGAAAAATCTAAAAAAATGGGGAAAACTTGCTTTAGCTTTTTCACTGGATAGATGAGGAGGGGTTGAAAAAATGTTCATGATAGAACCATGGGGGCAGTGGCAAAAAAGATGGATGGGCCATTACTCATATGAATTGGCCTAGGAAACTGGAAGCCACTCTTAAAAGAAATGTTGGTGTTGATAGGATTTTGGGTCATCTTTATCTCCTCAAACCCAACTTAGAAATAGACACACACACAAAAAAGCCCTCATACGGAAGTTTCTTCTGTCTGATAGCAGATAGGGTAGTTAAGATGTAAACCACAGCTGATAATTTACCATCAGATGCGATCTCTGCACATGTGGGAATCGCTGTGCCTACACTCTAAGACTTGAAAGAGGCCCTAGGACAGCCACATGCTCTAGAGAGGATTAGATGGGGTCTCTGCCCAAAGTCTGATGCTTTGAGACACCTGCAGTTTCAGGAGTACATGCCCTGTTTTTGAGGAAAGAGCCTGCTGCCCATTCTGGGATGCCCAAGAAGACACTTGGCGGTCACTGCAGGTGTTGTGATGCTCAGCAGACACATTGAGATGCATTTACAATATTTAACTGCAAAATGGGAATGTCCTGCGGCCCTACAATCCGACTTCTCTGCAGTGACTCCAGGGAGATATTTGCACACGTGGATGAGAGGGCCGTGCAATCTTTTTAAGTACTGTATGATGTTCTGTAGACTAGTCATGCAAAAGTAATCTTCAGACATTTCCTTACAATTCAGCATTTCAAGTCAAGCTGCAATGGAATGAATCAATATGCACCAACATGGAAAATCTCCAAGAGTTTTTTGGGTTTTGTATTTTTAAAAAGTAAGTTGCTAATCAGGGTGTAAACCATCAAACCATTTATATAAAGATCACTCAAAACATTACAATTTTAATTTCTGTGGGTGTATAAACGCACAGAAAAATGTCTGGAAAGATTCACACCAAACTGATAATAGTGGTTAGATCTGGGAGGATGAGGAAATACAGAAGACAAAATCTACTTTACCTGTATTAAAAATTCTTTTCTTTTTCTTTTTTTTTGGGGGGGGATACTAGTGATTAAACCCAGGGGCATTCTACCTCCAAGCTACATCCTCTTTATTTTGGATGGTCTACCGCCCTTTTTATTTTGAAACAGTCTTGCTAAGTTGCTGAGGGTCTTGCTAAGTTGCTTAGGCTTACCTCAAACCTGCAATCCTCCTGTCTCAGCCTCCCAAGTACTGGGATTACAGATGCACATCACCACATCTGCCGCATTTAAAATTATTTTATTTTATTTTTATCATTTTTTTTTTTGTGGTACCAGGGATTGAACCCAGGGGCATTCTACCTCCACGCTACACCCCCGGCCCTATTTTTATACTTTATTTTGAAACTAGGTCTCAAGAAGTTGCGGAGGGCCTCACTAGGTAGAGAGAGAGAGAGAGAGAGAGAGAGAGAGAGAGAGCTGAGGCTGGCTGCGAACCCGGATCCTCCGGTCTCCGCCTCCCAAAGTACTGGGATTACAAGCGTACGCCACCATGCCCGGCTAAAATTATTTTAAAAAATAATGTGTTCATGGACTACCTGTGCAATTAAAATGAATTGAAAAGTAAAATTAAAACAGCTGACAAAAGTAATTATGGGTAGCCAATAATTGAACAAATAAATATACTGTGGATAAACAAATCCAGGCTTCTCATTATTGGAGAAAGGAATTACAAAATTGGAAAGGGGAAGGGGAGATAGAATAAACTCTGTTGTGTTGGATTGGAATTGAAGGTATAGATGCTCCTTGACTTATGATGGGGCTACCTCCCAATAAATCTATGTAAAATAGCATTATGTTGAAAATACACTTACTACACCTAACCTAATGAACATCATAGCTTAGCAACCCAGTACAGTGTTAGCCGTTTCCCCTTCTGATCACAGAGATGACTAGGAGCGCTCTTACTGTCCACCATCACACAGGAGAGAGTACAGAATCATAGGCTGTGAAAAGATCAAAATTCACAAATTCAAAAGTATAGTGCTTTTTTTTTGCGGTACTGGGATTGAACCCAGGGGCATTCTACCTCCGAGCTACACCCCCAGCCCTATTTTTTATTCTTTATTTTGAAACAGGGTCTCAGTAAGTTGCAGAGGGCCTCGCTAAGTAGCTGAGGCTGGCCGCGAACCCGGATCCTCCGGTCTCAGCTTCCCAAGTCCTGGGATTACACACCTGGCTAAAAGTATGGTTGCAACTAAAAGAACCAGAGTCACTTAGAAAAATAGCCTATTCCAGGCCTGGAACCATGGGAGTACAAAATGAGCCTGGAATGAGGAAGAGCTCAAGGAATGACCGGGATGTGCTGAAAAGACGGAAAGGTAATTTGAAGTAATTCCCACTGGCCAAATCTGGGTCCATTTTAGCAATAACATAAATAATAATAGGAAACAATCATAACGTATTGAATGAAATAAGAATCTAAGAGTAGTTGGGTGCGGTGGTGCACAACTGTAATCCCAGTACTTGGGAGGCTGACACAGGAGGATGGCAGGTTTGAGGCCAGCCTCAGCAACTTAGCGAGACCCTGTTTCACAACTAAAAAAATAAAAAGGGCTGGGGTGTAGCTCAGAGGTACAATATCCCTGGGTTCAATCCCCAGTACAATCATCATCATCGTCATCATCGTTGTCGTCATCGTCATCATCATCGTCGTCGTCGTCATCATCATAATCAACTAATAAAGATAAATAAATGGGAAAAAAAGGAAGGCTCTTCCTTGCAGTAGAAAGACAATTAGTAGGCCAGGCGTGGTGGCTCATGCTTGTAATCCCAGTACTTTGGGAGGCGGAGACCAGAGGATCTGGGTTCGTGGCCAGCCTCAGCTCTCTCTCCC